>JAJLRJ010000003.1:9379500-9557000 GCA_024195265.1 Dendrophyllia cribrosa
AGACAGAAATGATTTATAACTATTTGTAGTCTTTTTAAATACGGGAGACCAAATTATCATGGGCAGTACGAACCACTCCACACAATATGAAGCACGTCGCTTTTCGCTTTCCGTTATCTACGAATTATTTGAACTTCTCCACTGGTTTATTTTAATAATCCATCCATCCATCCATCCATGTAGTCTAAACTGGATGGCGCTGAGATTAAATACTTACAAATGATAATTGAATACATTAAGTTCTCATTTAAAACTTAATTGAGTAGAATTCAGTTCGGTGAAGAGTACTTTGTCACATATATAAAGAAAAAAAACCCATGTATCCATCTTCAATTTTGTTTCTGTTCGTTTTTTTTATTTTGAAACAGTGGAGGTTTTCAAAATAGCGTTTTCGAATGTAGAAAGGTTCTCTCTTACTGCATGCTAACTAATGTTTCTATGTTACAACGTCATACTTTTCAAAATATTTTTGTTTTATTTTAATTTTGATCATTTTAATTTGGGTAGCATTTTTGAAAAACTGTATTTCTCGGTGTGGTTTTGATCGTCAGTTTAGTTGTGGGCAGAATAAAATACTGTTTTTAAAATAAAAATAATCGAAAAATCTGCCTTCTCCGTATTGTCTCACCATTTATCACCTTATGAAAGGATTATTACGGTTTGGCGTTTTGAGAAACAAAAGCGCTTCATTAGAAGTAGGTGAGAAGAAGTACGTAGTTAAATAAACCCTTTAATTATTGTCTATTTTCCCCAATCGCTTGCAACCATACGCCACTTTACTTTTACTCAGTGATAATAATACAGTTTCGAATTATACGCTAAAACATAAAGCACATCAAACTGCATGTGATCGAGCAGCTGTAACAGCCACCATCGAAGGTAAATCACTTCTCCAACTCGAACAAGCAGTTCTTTTATGTTCTCAGGTTTTGAATGTACTACGTTATTGTCCTTCCAAAATAACGCACGCAACGCTAACCACTTCACTGCCAGAATGAGACCATGAGCCAACTATTAATATGTGGGATCAACTACGTGATGTGATGATTCAAATGAAACTCTCTACTCAGCACAACCGTCTTATGGTATTTTTTTGTTTTTCAGTATTTTACACAATGAAATTCAAATATTTTTTGTTGAATTTTGAGGGTTAATAGATCGGCCAAATTTACCAGTGGGCAGCCAGCCCGTTTGACTGTCTTACCAACTGACTAGCTAGTGGCGGATCTGAGTCTCCATCATAAGATCGAGGGGAGGGGTGGGGGCGGAGTGAATAGAGATCGGGGGAGGGGGGGGGGGGGGGGGGGGGGGGCGGAGTGAAAGTGTTAGAAATTGAAAAACAAAATCTTCCGCCCTCCGAACCCTATTTTTTGGCACGATGGAAGGGGGCCACTGCTGACATAGTTAATTGCACTTCTGGGCAAGATTATTAAAGGGGCAATGTCGCTATTTTTAGTATTACTTTATAAAGTCAAAAGATATTTATATCAGGGGAACCCAAAATAATGGTGAAGTTGTGTTTAAAATTAATCTAAAAGAGCTCTAGGAAATAAAAGTGCCTTGGATTGCAGATGGCGAGGATGGAAATGAAAGCAACTTAAAAAATTGGGCCAGGCGTGCTACTGGCTCTGACTCGCACTCACAGCAATTACTTCAAAGAGCCCTTCCAGCGCAAAGGCTTAGCCATTAAGGTGGCTCGATATAGTTTTTTTGGCGCGCGCAGATTGGGTTCTAATTTACCCGCGGGACTTTTAAAAATTTGAGTCATGCAAGAAAAAAGATAAACAAACATGGCCGCAGCACTCCTGTCGCGATTTTATTTTTGCGCGGCCTGGTAGACTGTGTTTTTCGCGTTTATGGAAGCTAGGTTTACATTCTTCTTTCTTTGGTGGTAATGTTTTACCGAGAAAAAGAAAACAGGACGTTAAAGTTCCCTGACAAGAATGCAGTGAAGAATGGTTTCGCGATCGACAACTCAGCCCCGCATCGACGCAATTTTCCTTTGAATACGAGAGAGTTTATTTTGGGCTGTTTTTAGGGGCAGTGTATTGTCTTAGTCTAGCCTCTAAGAGTAATGCAAAATGTGTTACAATTCATCTTCTAATAAGAACAAACAGCAACAGAGCGTGTGCGCGACGAAGTTCCCACCCACTGCATGACATTTGCGGTCGATTCTCGTCATCAATAGATAAGAAAATGCACAAAAAAGGGTTATTCAGCTGCGAACCAACAGGGGAAAAAAAAAGCAAAAAGGAAGCTGACATTGTATGGCTTTTGATGAAGCAGCAAATCAGAAATACTCAAAGGAGAAAATTAGGAAATCTTCGATCTGTCGTTCAAAAAAAGACACAACAACACGGTTACAGTGATTTAATATCAATTTGTAGTTTTTGACACGGAGACAACTTCTTTGGATAAAATAGCAGCTATAACTAAACAGGTAAACACTTACAAATACTATGTGCATTCTACCAAAATGCAATATCAGCTACTACGCTTCTCGATTTAGCAAACTGTCAGTGGAATCGATAAATGGCCAGAAAACTTTGCTCAAAGAAAACGTTCCAGTGAAGACTGTTCATCTGAAAGATTTCACCACTTTTCTCTCCAGTAATGCTAGTGCAAATTACCTCAATGTTTTGATCGGCCACAATTCTTTTGTTTTTGACACTCCCACATTGCTACGCTGTCTTAGGCATGAGTTCAAAGAAACACTTTCATCCATGAAAAATTATATTCGCCGACAGTCTTCACCTTGTCAAAACACCTGAATCGCTCGATCCGGGAGGAAAGCCCTGTAGAAGCAATCTACCATCGCAGTGTCCATCGGTTTTTAAATCTGTTTTTAATGAAGAGCTTTTTAGCACATGATGCTTTGGAAGATGTCTTTGCTCTCCATTGCGTATTATTTCAATCCCCGTCGTGGTATTTTAAGACGAATGTTTCCAGCGTGTGCAATTTCAGGGATAACATCTTTTCTCAGAGTAATAATGGCTGGTAAAGCAAAGCCTCCTACAAAAAAATGCGGAAAGTGGCCTGTCCTACCAGGACTTACAGCATCTTTAGAGAAGCTTTGGTCGCCGGAAATTTTGAGCAGAGCGCCGACAGCAGCGATTCCATCCACACCACGAGGAACAAATCATCCAGCGATTTTAGCCAGAATTGTTAAGAGCGGATGTCTGTAAATATCGAGAATCCGACGACACTGGCAAAATTTCGAATTTCTTTTTAGTTTACCAAAAGAACCTATTTAGTGACCAATTTTCGAAAATGGGTTTAAAAGGTTCGATTTCATTTTACTTTTTTCAAAATTTCGATAAGTCGAAAATTAGCCTTTTGAGTCCGCGGGTGCTTTCATGGACCATTGAATTTTGGCTATTTTGGATCATTTTCAAAACGCTCCTGTTATCGCAACATTCGGTGTCCTACAACGCCTTTGACACAGTGAATAAAACGTCTTTTTAGCTTTCTTTTGCAATAAAATTTTGTCGGAAATGTTAACTTTAAAAATCATTTTGGTCTTGTACAAAACACCTATCTTCGCCATGTAAACAAGAAGGCAAATTTAAGGAAACTTCGAATTAGTAAAATGCAGTCTGGTACATGAGTTTTAGGCAAAAAAACAACACTACATTATAGCTGAATCTGTCTTTTATTTATTCTGAAATTATTTTTGGTGGCCCGTGAATACAGCGCTACTGAGAGATTTATCCGTGAAGGCTATTTTTAGCTTGACACCAACTTCGCATTCGATTTAATTGAATTTTAAGCGCTGGAATGACGGCGAGCTTAAGAACGAAACAGCGAAATTGGCCCTTAAACAGGTCTTTAAAGCTTTCAAAACAACATTTACATGTTTTAAGCTATAATATTCATATGATTTTTATCTAGGACGCATTCAGTTAAAATGTAAGCTATAATCATATGTATCATTGATCGACTTTGTTGCCGACGTATCAAAATACGGCATAAGTCTTTGAACAGTTCAAGGAATGTTTAAGTTAGCTTGTCTCGCCTTTTCCTTGTTGTAAGCAGCAGAAATACAAGGATTCTTACATAGATATCTCACAAAAACCATGGCTTGCTTGACATTACGGCATTTGATATTCGCAAAATGTTGTTACAGACGTTTCGTTATTTACACACAGTGTACTCACATAAAAATATCCGATGACTTCCAATCCAAATGTCGCAGACATAAATGTACGAGAAAACATTAAGGACAGAAAAATATAGTCACATCTTGCCGTCCATTTAGTTGTATTAAGCGATACAAAAGAAACCATCACTCGTAATTAACAAGAGGTCAGTGAAAGGCCATAAAATAATTGGTTGCGTGACCTAGTCACGTTCACATGCACTCCCAGTGGACCAGGGAGAGATTATTTATTAAACGAAAGCCAATGATGCGGGACTTGGGAAGGCTTAATTGTATTTGACTCCCACATCCCCTGAATCAAACGAAAATAAAGGCCGAAAATTAATACTACAAACTTGTCATTTTTCCCGTGGGTACCCCTGTCCGTCGCTACCATTGCCATGCTAGATGCGTACTTTATGACAGCATACCGGTTATACCGGGTTTTCAGTTAGCTTTCAAGGGGGGAGGGTGTATTATATCCGGGTGGGCTTATATGCGGCATAAAAAAACGTTTCAGAATGAGATAATATGAAATAAGCTGAGACACACAGCATTATCAGACTTATCAAAATACGTTTTTTCACTTCATTTCAATATTGCTCTGCACATAGGCTTAGACACAAGTTAGACACAAGTTTCTCGAAAATTCCTTAAAAGTTGCCCCAAATTTCTAAAAAAAAGTTGCTCAAAAGTTGCCAATTTTCCAAAAAGTTGCCGAAAAGTTGCCCTTTTTTTTCACCACGAAGTTACTGGCGCGGAAAAAATAATGTGGAATTGCTTTTATTTGTGATTCATTTCTTCAGATATAGATACTTTTCTTAATAAAAATCATATTTCTTTCTTTTAACAAAACTAGATTACAAACGAAAACTGACCAGATTACTGTCCCAATAGTCAGTTGTATTATGTACACATAATCCTTTAGCAGTGATACTAGTAAAGGCTATTGCAGTAATACTAATAGACAGTCATCATTTATGGGACCAAGAGCTTTTTCCTCTGGTTGCCATTGTAGCAAAGCATTACCTCCAATGAATCAATAATGATTCGTCTGGATTTTCCGCTTTCTTAAAATAGCGCCCTTAATTGGAACACTCAGGTTTGCTCCGAGCCTTTTGGCTTTCTCGATAGGATCATTTGATTCACCTTCATTCGAAGAAATGTCCTCCTCTGAACTTTCAACAAGAGCAGCCATGTTGAAAAACTTGCTCTTATTAGTGATACTGCTGACCGGAGTGACCTCAAAAACCACAGGCAACCCATTTAAGTAGCCAAAAAGAAAGGGTCAGGTACTAGTACTGCTGAGAGGAGCTCACGCACTCTTTATGTCATGTTTGAGTCATATTTATGATAAGTAAGCTCTTATATCATAATCATATATTTATTAAAATACTTTTGGCTGTAAAACAAAAAAAAAGTTGCCCGAAATGGCAAAAGTTGCCAAAACGTTGCCAAGCAACTTGTGTATAAGCCTAACTATACATACCGTATACGTCCCTAACATTTTAATTGAAATGGTATAGTGTTCTGTTAAAATGTTATATCATGGAAATAAAGAAAAGAAGGAGAGGGCTAATATCCGGGGGGGACTTATAACCGGAATATTATTTTTGTTTGCAGGTGGATGGACCTTAAAGTGGGCGGGGATGGGCGGGGGGGGTATAACCGGCATTTCTGAAATTGCGACGTTAGTGTTAAGAGTTGTTTTACCAGAAAAATGTCCCTGATTTGTGATTTGTGGAAGGCGCTGGAATCGCCAAATACTGTGAGCTGGATGCCCGACGTTAGCCAAACAAAAACAATATTCCGGTTATAAGCCCCCTCTGGATATTAGCCCGCCTCTTTTTTTCTTTATTTCCTTGATGTAAACATTTTAACAGAACACTAAACCATTTCAAATAAAAAGTTAGAAACGTATACGGTATGTATAGTGCAGAGCAATATTGAAATGAAGTGAAAAACGTATTTTTATAAGTCTAATAATGCTGTGTGTTAGTCCGCTCAGCTTATTTCGTATTATCGCATTCCGAAATGCTTTTTTATGCCGCTTACAAGCCCCCCCGGATATAATACACCCTTCCCCCTTGAAAGCTAACTGAAAACCCCTTAGGTATAACTGGTATGCTGTTAGACAACAACAACAAGTAGCTTTATTTGCATGACTATAAATCCTTACAGTATTGCAAAGCTTTACAACATAACAAAATGAAATTACAATAATATAATAAAGAAAGGGAAAGTACAATCAGTCTAATTTGATAATTTGATTATTGCGGAGATCTAAGCATGAAATAATGAATTTCACCAAATGAATATTTACAAAATAATTAGAGAGTTCATTAATTCATTGGTAACTTCTGAAGGAGATAACTGTTTTATATTTGGTAGGTGATACCCTATTTTCCTGTAAAATCCGTCCCTAATAATTGAGTATTTAGGACAGTGGAAAAGGAAGTGAATTTACGCATCTAGCATGGCAATGGTGGCGACGGACAGGGGTACTCACGGGAAAAATGACAAGTTTGTAGTATTGAATCAGTTCTTTCAGTTTAGGCCTTTATTTTCCGTTTGGTTCAGGGGTTGTGGGAGTCAAATGCAATTAAGCCTTCCTCATGCGGCCCGCATTATTGGCTTTTTTCGCTCCCCGGTCCACTGGGAGTGCATGTGAACGTGACTAGGTCACGCAACCAATTATTTTATGGCCTTTCACTGACCTCTTGTTAATTACGAGTGATGGTTTCTTTTGTATCGCTTAATACAACTAAATGGACGGCAAGATGTGACTATATTTTTCTGTCCTTAATGTTTTCTCGTACAGTTTATTATGTCTGCGACATTTGGATTGGAAGTCATCGGATATTTTTATGTGAGTACACTGTGTGTAAATAACGAAACGTCTGTGACAACATTTTGCGAATATCAAATGCCGTAATGTCAAGCAAGCCATGGTTTTTGTGAGATATCTATGTAAGAATCCTTGTATTTCTGCTGCTTACAACAAGGAAAAGGCGAGACAAGCTAACTTAAACATTCCTTGAACTGTTCAAAGACTTATGCCGTATTTTGATACGTCGGCAACAAAGTCGATCAATGATACATATGATTATAGCTTACATTTTTAACTGAATGCGTCCTAGATAAAAATCATATGAATATTATAGCTTAAAACATGTAAATGTTGTTTTGAAAGCTTTAAAGACCTGTTTAAGGGCCAATTTCGCTGTTTCGTTCTTAAGTTCGCCGTCATTCCAGCGCTTAAAATTCAATTAAATCGAATGCGAAGTTGGTGTCAAGCTAAAAATAGCCTTCACGGACAAATCTCTCAGTAGCGCTGTATTCACGGGCCACCAAAAATAATTTCAGAATAAATAAAAGACAGATTCAGCTATAATGTAGTGTTGTTTTTTTGCCTAAAACTCATGTACCAGACTGCATTTTACTAATTCGAAGTTTCCTTAAATTTGCCTTCTTGTTTACATGGCGAAGATAGGTGTTTTGTACAAGACCAAAATGATTTTTAAAGTTAACATTTCCGACAAAATTTTATTGCAAAAGAAAGCTAAAAAGACGTTTTATTCACTGTGTCAAAGGCATTGTAGGACACCGAATGTTGCGATAACAGGAGCGTTTTGAAAATGGTCCAAAATAGCCAAAATTCAATGGTCCATGAAAGCACCCGCGGACTCAAAAGGCTAATTTTCGACTTATCGAAATTTAGAAAAAAGTAAAATGAAATCGAACCTTTTAAACCCATTTTCGAAAATAGGTCACTAAATAGGTTCTTTTGGTAAAATAAAAAGAAATTCGAAATTTTGCCAGTGTCGTCGGATTCTCGATATTTACAGACATCCGCTCTTAATCATTTCGAAGGCAAGTAATGTACCAGCTATTACTAGACACGATTCATCCAAAAGATAACAGTTTCTATCTCACAAAAAGCTGCACAGCGCGAAAGAGATTTGTCTATAAATGAATAAACAAGGATAACATGCGCAAATCGACCACAAAATCCGCGTGGCGGAGTGGCGTGACAATTGCCGCGCATGCGTAATTGCCGATCTTGTCGTGTCAAAATTTTCAGAAATTTGAAACTTTCGAAGTCCACACGTCCGCTTCCACTCGGTAATTTTTTTTCATTTTTTGCATGTTGACTCCGTTCTATACAAAGTGCGTTTTATGCGATTTTAAAAAACTGTCAACAGAGAAAAAAATTACCAACGAATTCTAAAAAACGCGTTTTTTTCTTTAAAATTTCTGACAGATTTTTTTTAAAGTTGGTACTCTGGTAGAACACTGGGGTCGAAGGCCGTGTGTAAAATTTAAACAGAATTCACCGTGGAATTTTAAAGATAATTGAAGATATGTCTGTTTTGAGGCCCTACTTAAAAGCCCAATGCTGTTGCCATGGCAACGTCAACCTCGATACATGTATGGCAAATTAATACTGTAATATTATCTTGATTTTGGGGTAAAATTTGATGACGATCCACAAAGTATAACTCTAATTGTTTTGCCTCCAAATATACTATACAGGGAAACCAAAATACTATATCGAGCCACCTTAAGTGCCTGTAATTTTTATGATGCGATCCCTTTTTGAAATAGCAAAAAAGGAAAATATTTTCATATTAACTGTAGATGCAGTTAGGTGGTGAATTAATTTTATGCAGCATTGCGCCAAAATCCGTCCACACGTCCAACCTTTTCTTTTTATTTCTCTTTTCCTCCATCAATGGATGGAATTTGTGTTTTAATTAACGGCAAAAACAATTTGGTTAATATAAAGTTTAAGCTTCTAAAAAAGAATGATTGAAAACGAAGCCTTTAATTTTCAAATGTGCTGGTGGATGTTTGTTGAAGACCTATCCCTAAAGATTTCAAATAAAAAAATTCGTAAAACTTCTTTCCCTTTTAGGCTACACTATACCGGATAGCTCTTACGCCGGCACGAAAACCATACCGAATAGGCCTTTCGTTCACACATGAAACGCTAGTTTCGGAACGATTTTTGTTCCGGAGCGCCGCTGCGACGCGGCGCTCGTGAAAGTGAATCGTCACATATCGGATAGATTCTCGTGCCACTCTCTGGGGCAGTGTGAACAGGCAATCGAACCGAACCGTAGCGGAAGTCAACAACTAGGAGCGAGGATTGAAACCCACTGAAAAAGAAGTAAATATCCAGTTCTGGGTCATTTCTGTTCACACCAGCAGTAAAAAATATTTCATTGGATTATAATAATACAATTCTTGACATTTTTACGCGCGTTTCGTTTCATTAATTTATTCAAATTGTATAGCACGTCCATTGCTCTAGTCAAGCTGCTTCGTAACTAATGTTGCCTCCAAACAGAACCTTGGAAAACAGCGAGTGAGTCTAAAGTGTTAATTTGGTGAGTTATCCTTGTTTCATCTACTCACGCTTTTTTAAATTGGTACATAGATGCTGGCTCGATTTCTCACAGCGTTTTTTTTTTGCATATATAATTCTTGTCGAAAATTCGTCACCTTTGTTTTATGCCGTTTTATTGGTTGTTATAGTAACTATGTCACAGATACTCGTCATTTATCTTGAAATATCGTACCTCTAAGTGGAATCGCCATTCTATACTGAAATGGCGAAGGTCGCCGACATCGAATTCGTCCTTTGTAAAGCTCCTCAAACTGTTTATTTATTTCTGCGTCAAGTCTCACCATAGCCCGTGCAGGTGTGTTTCAGTGTTTTTTAATTGCGCTACCTTTTTATTACTTTTCGCACATAAGACGGGTAGCCCCTCACACCGTTTTGTCTAGTTAATTTAAAGCTTAGCGACGTGAAAAGAACCAACTTTGATCGCCGGTAACTAGGCATGCAGCTTACGTACAATTGTGTATACAAATTTCAGTGCATTTCTTTCACAATATGAAGAATAACTAACATATTTATTGTTTGCTTAGGCTAATTTCGCTATTCTTAATGTATTTTTTAGTCTACATTTAAGCAGCTGGCAGGCATCGACATCAACATGAATTCAGAACAGCCGGTTAGTGCCAATAGAAGTTGTACGATCAGCTGCAAAGAAAAATTAAGGTCATGAGTGATGCCTGGTCAAAATTTGCTAGGGGTCTTATTTTAAAACTTGTTGTATATATATATATATATATAGAGAGAGAGAGAGAGAGAGAGAGAGAGAGAGAGAGAGAGAGAGAGAGAGAGAGAGAGAGAGAGAGAGAGAGAGAGAGAGAGAGAGAGAGAGAGAGAATAAGTAGACACGGTTAAACTTTTGACTTCGGTTTAATGCATACAGGTCTGTTTCGTACAGGGCGAACCTGCACTCCTCAGTGCAAGACCAAAAGTGAACTACAAAGAACATTTACAGTATAAAAAGCATCATATCTCCATGGAGATAACGTTCATGTCTAGACGATGTCACATCACGTTTTTTAGCAGAAATTTATCTTTATGTCTACATTTACTGACTAATTCGTTTCGTTTGTTCAAGGTTGCGGTTTCCGGTTTGCACAAGATGAAAAACTTTTCAGCTATACACAAATTACATCGCTTCGATATATATATATATATATATATATATATATATATATATATATATACAATTGTGTATTATATACAGTATATATAATATATATATATATATATATATACATATATATATATATAACACAAATGAAGACAAGACACATTTTTTTTCAGAACACCTATATTTCGACCGACTTGTCGGTCTTCTTCAGGGTGAATGAAGAATAACCGTTATAAACGAAATACTTCTACGTCACTGAAATACGAAAAATGCGTGCTACGAATATATATATATGCAAACAAAATTGGAGTTGGTTTCTTGTCATTCGTAATCGTAAATTATATACGTGCATATATATATTTCATGGATCGCGCTTCACGGCTATACTATAAGGTTCCATAAGGCAGTAAAGAGACAGGAGTGTCCCGGTTGAAATATCATGTTTTCATGATTATGGCCGGAAGGTTGCTTTAAGATGAAATCACCAAAAGTGATGAACGCAAATAAATATGAACTTAAATGACAAAATAAGACTTAAAATCTCAAAATTCTTTCAGAATTGTCAGAATCGAATCTTCGATTCACGAAATTAAAATTGATGAACTGTAATCCACTTCCATCCTTTTAATCCTGCACTTTTTTTCTCCAAAATACTGCTTCTGTTTTGCTCAAAAATACCTTTAATTTATCCATTTTGTTGTGTATTTGGTGGCATTTGGCGATATAACATGGAAATTCAGTTAACACAATTTCGTTTTTTGGCGGGAAAAGGCCCCTTTAAAGTGTAAAATTAGTAAAACGCGATTTTGTGTCCATGTTTACCCCTCAAAAAGTGTACGACACTATTTTATTTCTTCTAACAAATGATCAGTAAAAACCTGTATTGTGTCAAATCATGACAAAAACGGATTTTCTTTTATTGAAAGTTTAATATAAGCGTTTTAAGGAGAGAAACTGTCAATTGATGACAATTATCGAACGATTAATCATTTTTTCGACTGGTGACCCATTGTTCTCGAGTATCCACTGCAATTCTTGACTGGCTAGGTTGAATGACATCAGCCGGAACTTCTTTGCCATCACACTGTAAACATAATCTTGATCACTAGTTTGTCCACTGTGGCATTCCATATAGCAACCACAACTTTCAATAAAACTTATCCGGCACGCACATTTCGCAGATCGTCCTAATTATTCGTCTGGCACACTTCAAATATATTTATTTAGTCATTAGTTTATTCAAACATTTATTTCATTTTTTATTTATTTTTGTTCATTTATTTATTTAATATCTAGTAACAGGATCTTTTAATGCCACCTTCGGTTAGATTCTAGAATAACAGGCCTCTTATTTGCATTTCATTGAATAATAAACTATTTTTTGTTTTGATATTTCTCGTTCTGCAAAACGTTCAGAGGTACGTATAAATAAGTGGACGGATACTCGAGAATCGCTCCAAAACATGAATCATCATATCTCCTTTCCCGACTGTGAATAAATTGAAGTGTTACCTGGCTTCCCGTCCAAGCCCCCCGTGGGTGCAAAACGCCCGTTAAATGGCATTTTAACATAACAATAAGAAAATGATTAAAAACTTAGGGGCCGATTACATGGCGAATTTCAGCCCGGTTTCTTGAACAAATTTTCTTAAAACGACGTTTACATGAAGAAAGTTTTGGGCTGAAAAACGGGCAAATTATAAACGGGCTGAAAAACCTCATGTAATCAGAATGAAATTTCACTGCCTGGGCTGAAAAGCGAGGTCACCGTACCTGGATAGAAAAGTGCACTTGGGCATGCGCAATGATTTGTTTTCAATGAAACAAGATGGCGGCGTGGGCTGTCAGCCCGGGCTGAAATTCGTGATGAAATCGCAACAAAATTCCAGCCCGCCTACCGGGCTGAAATTCGCCATGTAATCGGCCCCTTAATCGAACTGCATGATCGATTAATTTGTAAATTTGAAACTCAAAATTATTACTATTTGAGTTATTTCGCGGGCAATAAGTACGGTGTTTAGATAAGGTGTTAAGTTAAAAGAAAAAAAAAACATGAACTAAAAATTTGAATCGTATAGTTCATGGGAAATTACCACGTTTACTCCAATTACTACAATTTTTAACGTGCAATACGAGATACGAAAACGCTGTTGGCCGCTTCCTATAATTTTAGTATGTAAATTGTGCATGAATCAGCGGATCAACTGATCACATTGTTTGTTGCGGCTTAGTTCATTACTGGAAGAACAAAACTTGGGAATACATCATGATCTATCATGGGCAACCAACAGTGATGTCCGATCTGTTCGGAAGCATTTGGTCACCTCTGATATTCAGATAAAGTTATGATAAAGAAATAAAACTTTTTTTAGTGAAATTTCACCTCGAACTTTCTGAATTGACGTGGTAAAAGTTCATAGATAGATAGAAACTTTATTAAAGTGTCAAACCCCATTCTAATTTGGGGACACAAAGTAAATACATAAAAAAATAGAAAAAAAAATAAAAATTTCAACCTAAAAGAAATAGAACTTTCTTTAGTGGAATTTCACCTCGGACGAACTATCTGAAGTGACATGGTAAAATTCTTATTTAAAACATGTTCTTTTTTTAAGGGAGATATAAAAAAGTCATTTATGGAAGGAATTGGGATATGAAAGGGGCCTGCCCATTTCTCGGCTATATGTTAAAATAATATTATTTTAGCCATTTCTAGCTTAACAGCTAAGATTCGCAACATCAGTTCAGTGAACCATAGTTAATAGAACAAACTGGTTATGAAACTCAGTCAGTCCTTTGTTATATGTTTTTGTTCTCCATTTCTTTTGTTCGTTTGCCTTGACCCTGCACAAAACACAAAAGGTATTGAAATGCATATGAGCAACTGACCAGTAGAAACATTTGGGCTCGCACGTTAAACAAAACAATGTGCAGGGTCACGGTTCGTTCAACATAAAACAAAGCAACTTTGAATTTGTGCACTCTTTTTGAAATTGGTTGAGCTTCATAACCAGTTTGTTCTATTAACTATGAGCGAACAGTTGAAACTTTGGCAAATTCTCAGACAAGCGGGCATTAAACCCCATCCGATACCCTCAGGAAAGAGATACGTTCAGTTCAATAGCTCTAAAAATCAGAATAATAATAATTTTCGTTTTCTTACTGAAGTGTTCTGTCACTTAAATTATTAGATGAAGGCGGAACCTGAACAGTCCGAAGTGATCAAACTGTGATAGTAAGACAACCATCTGTTATAAAAATTAGGCGCTGAAACAATAAGAGGAAAGTGAAAAAACATTTTAAGCTTGCTGTTTAAATTTTAATACTCGCAGTAGGGGGACTCACCACTTCCCTATTTAATCACGTACGATCGTCAGTGAAAAACCAAATTTCCGAGATACAAATCAATATGCATCTTTCAAATTTTATGCCACATAATGTGTCTTTATATCAGACATAAATTGTTTATCATTTGGAAGCTATTAATTTTGTGAACAAGCAAAAACAAAAAGTTACCCATGCAGTTTCTCGAATAATAATTTCCTTAATTGAACGATCAACTCGCCATTCTATATGTTTTAAAGCACGAGAATATGTATTTGCATTAGATTCGGCACATGTGAAGTTCGACGTTTGAACCGGCCCTATATTTTATAGGAAAAAAACTTTTAAATCCCAAAATGGAATTTGGTTATTCTGTTCCTCACGCGTAACGCGTGCTAATTGTGGACGTTACTTTTACTTGGGTTAGTACAGTGTATAACATTCTTGAACTGAAATTCATGGAAAGTGGACAATAACATTTACTCTTTTGAAGGGAACCTGTAAGGAAACTTCCACATTTCAAATGTTTTTGACTGAAAATCCTGTTAAGTCAGATAATTTTTTAGTAAACAACCTTCCTTGAAAACACAGAGATGGGATTTCAAAAACTTAGATCTGATGATAGCAGGATAATTGGGCCAGAAATACTTTTCAACTGTTCAATGATATGTCTTAATGTCTTTTATATATTCACCAGTTATCTTTCTTGCTATTAAGTAAAAACTAGATTTAAATTAGATGCTTTGTACATCTTGGTATTTTTCCATCAGCCAAACTTCCTGTCTAGGAAATTATAATGCTTATTATGAACAACTATTGCCTTTAGTCAGTGGCTGTTTTTCGAAGTGACACGAGTAAAATCAGGCGTTAACCAAGTTGCATAATTGTTCCAAATGTCACTGACCCACCATTGAAAAGGAAAAACCGCGTAGGAAAAAATAAAAGAGAGGTTTTTTTTTTTCGTTCAGATAATTTTAATCACACGGTGCAAGCTCGGTTTAATGCTCTGGGAAAGAAAGTTAGTGCGACTGAAATGTGCCGTCATTTATATGCAGCGTCTCTGATTTCTCAACAAAGCTGTTTTTACCGCCGATTTCACAGCAGTGTGCAGACCAGGGTTTTTCAAGCATGATTTGCCCGTCACGGTCCGCTCATGACCAGACAATTGTGAAGGAAAATTGCACATAAGCTGAGTTCACAGGGTAAATACTGACTTTCTGAAATATAGAAAAACCCATAAAGATCTCTGCAGTGGATAGAACCGTTTTGTCAAACATGATGATTCGCCAGTTATGATTTGACCGCCATCGGATTCGCCTCCTCCCAGCCCTTTCACTCCTCCCAGCCCCGACATTTTTGCAAAACCAAAATGACGACCAAACACTTAATTTAGCACTCGCCCGTTATTTGCGGATTATCCTCGATCCGCAAAATTAAGTTCCCGCAGAAAAAAAGAACACTTTACTCCCTTCATTCACATATTCAGACATAATTACTTTTTGCAATGAACATTTTACGTTTTTTTAACATGGCAGGGAGCAGAGGTAAAAGGCTTTTTGTTTGATTTTGTTGTTGCGTCGGTCGGCACACATGAGACGACTAGTCGCGCCGACCAGTCGCTCCGACCGGGCGCTGCGACTAGTCGTCTCGTGAAAACAAGTCGCGACGACCAGTCGCCTGCGGAGGGGACAAGTCGTGGCAACATGTCCTTGGACGTACATCAAAATTTAGGGCGTTTATCAGAACTGAAAAAGAGAAATGGAAAATAATCTGTTGTTTAATAAGTTATTATAATAAATACAACTAAAAAACTGAATTATTCCCCAAAAAATAATCCCCAATAAAAGGCGTAAGTCGCGCATTCTCTTTAGGCGGGAAAAATAGCGGGAAGTTTGTTTGTTTATGCCAACAGTTTTCACTTCACTTACGCTTCTTGTTCGTGAGCCGCTATCTTGAAACAGAGTTTTGTGACGTTGTAATCGGATTTGTGATTGGTGTATTTTCATTCGGTCGCGGCGACCAGTTGCATGAGCAGTACACACGTGAAGATTTTCGCGACTGGTCACGGCGACTGGTTGCAGAAATTCAAACCAGTTTGAATTCTGCAACCAGTCGCCGCGACCAAATTTTGGTCGGCGTCACTACATTTTTTTTTTTACCGAAGGCGACTAGTCGCGGCGACCGGACGGAGCGACTAGTCGGCGCGACTAGTCGTCTCAGTCGTCTCAGGATCAGATTTGAGGATTTCAAAGTTTTTTGAAAGGCTGTTCTTGACACAGCCGTTGGTAGGAGTATCAGGGGGATGACTTCTTTGTTGGTGCCTGCATCGTCAGATGGTCGCAATGCTGCCTCTCGGGAGATGGTGCTGACGCATTGGAGGGCTCGATCTACGACTGTTGGGGATAGTTTCGGTGCAGGAAGAAAGATGCCATTTCCTTGCTTTCGTTGATGAAATCGTTCTCATCACTGCATATCCGTTTACGGCGGAGAAATTGGCTGTACGGAATGAAGTCTTTACAACGGACCGGGTGTGAAGATGAGTATGCGAGATACGAGTGAGAGTCGGTTTCTTTGTAGTGTATGGCCGTTGCTAATCCTTGAGCAGTTGGTTTCAGGAAGAGGTCTAGAAAAGGCAGTTGGTCGTCAGAGATGGACCAAGTGAACTTAAGGCTCGGGTGGAAGTTGTTGACAAAATTGGCAAAGTTATCAAGTTCGCCTTCTCTACCGGAAGCTGTCCCCACTATGTCGTCGATGTATCGCTTGTAGAGGTCAGGTTTGGTTCCTGGATATTGTAAGAAATCAAAATTTATGGCGTGAAAAAGGGAAATGGAAAATAATCTGTTGTTTAAGTTATTATAATAAATACAACTAAAAAACTGAATTATTCCCCCAAAAATTATTCCTAATAAAGCGCGTAAGTCATGCATTCTCTTTAAGCGGGAAAAATGGCGGGAGGTTTGTTTGTTTACGCCAATCCGTTTTCATGTATTTGTCAGTGCAAAATGGCATATTGTAAAATCAGGACTGGAGTGGAGTGGAATGGACTGGACTGGATTTGTAAAACATGGACTGGATTTGTAAAAGGTGGATTTGTAAAAGGTGGATTTGTAAAAGGTAGATTTGTAAAAGGTGGATTTGTAAAAGGTGGATTTGTAAAAGGTGGATTTGTAAAGGGTGGATTTGTAAAAGGTGGATTTGTAAAAGGTGGATTTGTAAAAGGTGGATTTGTAAAACGTGGATTTGTGAAACGTGGATTTGTAAAAGGTGGATTTGTAAAACGTGGATTTGTAAAAGGTGGATTTGTAAAACGTGGATTTGTAAAACGAGGATTTGTAAAACAAAAAAAATCAACAATGAAAAACAATGAAAAACAATAAACTTTATTTATTTATTTATTTATTTTGTTTGCAGATTCTTTTCTTTCTCTTTTTACCTTGATTACCATACAGTGATCCGATCAAACAACGTCAATGGTATACATTCCAAATAACTCATTCTTTACTTTTACGATTAATTCACTTCAACATTAACTGTAACGAAAGCATAATAAGCAATAATTCCCTAGTTTCCTTTATATTGTATCAGAACGTAAATGCAATATTTCCGCATTAGTTCAACGACAACAAGAACAAAAAACGAAACATGGCCTGGGTGCTAGACGCGTTAACACTGTTGAATCAACAAAAGTTTTACAATAATGTCCAAACGTTCGGCCTAGTAACGAAACAACAGCAACAATAAATGTAAGTGTGGCGCTGGTCACCTCGCTAAACCTAATACAAGATGATGAAAAACCTAATACATGATGATGCTCCCCTGATTCGACAGGTGATTGAAAAAAAAAACGTTATACTCTTCAGCTTAGTAGCTGTGAACTAAAGTTAGCGCGATCTTTTTGCATCATTTTTTTTTTAAGTTCGTAATCGTAACCTCTTGCAGGCGCAAAAAAAAATTGTGATATAAACGCTTTTGACAAACGTTGTTCATTTCTTGTTTAATATTTACATATATATAAATATCGATAACGATTATGATCCAATCTAATCAAGCCGCGCGCATTTGTTTCCGTCAGAATAAACCTCGCCTATGTTTTTTCCTATTCTATGACGGAGACGCTAAAATTTACACCAAACTGCTTAATGTAATGATGTCATAGGAAATGTAAACGTGACGCCGGTTACTCCGCCAAACCTAATTTTCTCAAGTGTAGAATTTGTTTGAGATCATTCTAGTGCGACTAATAGTTATGTTTGTGACGCTCCCCTTATTTTTCTACACATAATTGAAAAATGAAACAAGCCCGTTACACTCTTCAGCTAAAGAATGAACAAAGACGGTACCTACATGCAAAATGTCGCGATTTTTGTTGAAACATCTTTTTTTTCAGCAGTAGTTACTCATACTACTAATAGTTACCGTTAAAAAAACCGTTAGTTAGTTAAAAAAAAAACTAAATATAAACGCCAAGTGTGGTGAAAGCCATAGCCTTGTGCTCTGGAAGAAGAAATGGCACGAGGTCGGACGGCACTTGACAAAGACTTGATTGAAAGCCAGGAAACGCAGCGGTGACACAGTAGAGGTTGACATGGCAATAAACTGAAGACACCTCAGGAGAGACATGTTGCATGCCATCCTTGACGTACTTGCGATGTAGTCTTGTTGTTACTACCAGGTCATTTGGTGCTTGTGGTACCAGGCCTTCTGGCTTCAGAGTTTGCGCGCAGCCATAACATCGGAACACTCTGCTGTCAAGAAATGATAATAAGGCGAATGCAAAGATTCCTGTGGGTGGTTTAGGACGTTGAGGATGGCACACCTGCATGTTTTCTGGTGCCTCGTGGCCCTGCCCAGGAAAACAAGGCAATGTGTGAGCGGTGGTTGGACCAAAAGGGTAGTTGTAAAATGGTAATAAATAAACAACATCTCCCAGTCTCAGTTCTGTACGGTACACCAGTCTTGAGTTATCCAAGTGTTTTTATAAAAAGTGTCAGGCTTGACACGACTCCCGCTGGTCGCTAAATGTATTTTAGCCTTCTTTGTTCTGAACGGAGGATTATATTTTCTTTTCGGAGTCATTTGATAGTGTCTTTATGCCGTTGTGTAGGGTGTTGAAGTGAATTAATCGTAAAAGTAAAGAATGAATTATTTGGAATGTATACCATTGACGTTGTTTGATCGGATCACTGTATGGTAATCAAGGTAAAAAGAGAAAGAAAAGAATCTGCAAACAAAATAAATAAATAAATAAATAAAGTTTATTGTTTTTCATTGTTTTTCATTGTTGATTTTTTACAAATCACGTTTTACAAATCCACGTTTTACAAATCCACCTTTTACAAATCCACCTTTTACAAATCCACCTTTTACAAATCCACCTTTTATAAATCCACCTTTTACAAATCCACCTTTTACAAATCCACCTTTTACAAATCCACCTTTTACAAATCCACCTTTTACAAATCCACCTTTTACAAATCCACCTTTTACAAATCCACCTTTTACAAATCCAGTCCATGTTTTACAAATCCAGTCCAGTCCATTCCACTCCACTCCAGTCCTGGTTTTACAATATGCCGTGCAAAATGGCCTCTAGAGCTAAGAAGAAAAGGTTGTTACTGCTAATGATGATGATGTTAGACGAGGAGGGACCAGTTACGTATGAAAAAAAAATTGTATTGTATGTAAAATTGAGATAAATATCAATAAAATACAAAAAAAAAATGAATGTGGGCTTGACAGTCGCTTCTACAGAGAGAAGAAACAGGTACCTTTCATACGCTTGTTGTTCGTGAGCCGCTATTATGAAACAGAGTTTTGTGACGTTGTATTGCTTATCTGTGATTGGTTTATTTTCATTCGGTCGCGGCGACCAGTTGCATGAACAAAACACACGTGAAGATTTCCGCGACTGGTCGCGGCGACTGGTTGCAGAAATTCAAACCAGTTTGAATTTCTGTAACCAGTCGCCGCGACCAAATTTTGGCGACCGGTCAGAGCGACTAGTCGTGTCGTGTGTGCCGACCTTTAGAGCAGTACTGTATCACATTCGAAGATTTAATAGAACTCAGTGAAATATCTCTAAGTAGAGCGTACCTAGCTCAACAAGTGTACAATAAAAGTTGATATAAGGTCATATAATGTTGTGCAGCTTGAACAGTAAAACGCAAAACTTAGTTCCCAGCAGGAATTTCAATCATCTTGAACCGCAAAAAATTTTCGCGCAAACACAAAAAGTCGCCAATCCGCAAAATTAGACTCCCGCAAAAATTCCATGCTACACGGTAATTTATATTTTCCTATTTATCATATTAATTACCATAATCTCAAACAGAGGAAAACAAAAATATAACTGATCTGAAAATTTTTAGACGAAATAAAAATTTTAACCAGAAGATATACATATCATTCTCTCCATTCATGCATGTTTGCATGTACTGTACAACGTATTACATATTTAACATTATGTTGCGGTTTTATTTATTGAACGTGTAGCTGGTAGTGTTTTAATATTAATGGAAATAGCTGGTTTTTAAGTGGCGTCAACAAAATTCTTAACCTTGAGCTAACGCTACTACAAAAGCTCTTCGTCTTATACAGTGTACACATCGATCAGTGAGGTAAATTGTTGTGGAAATTTTTACGGCCGCCATGTTGGTGTACTAAAGAATGACATCAACAATTATTAAAAATTAAAGTCTTGTAATTTTTTGAAATTTATTATTTTCCTAAGTTAAGTAAACACATATTTCATTTTACGTGAAGTACTTCGGCTCAGTCATCGATCATTGACTAATATAGAAAATATGCAAAAAAAAAATTCAATGGTATAATACTTGCTTAACGGGTGAAAAAGCGAAAAACATTTGGTGGCTAGACAAAGAAATTATAAGTGTTGCTTCATATTGGAATGCAAAGAAACAGGTGTAGGCTATTTCATTTGTTTGTATTATATAAAGAGCAATGGTGCATTAGGATTTTTGTACAAAAACGCCAACGGTACTGGTGGCAACCTATTTGACACATTTCAGGTGGATATTTTCTTGTAAATGAGCGTTTTCAGTTGTTGTTATGGCTAACTGAGTAAATGGATATATTTATTTTTCCTAGCTAGAAAACATGGAATAAATTAATTCAGCTGGCTGGGAATATTTTCATGCATCATGCTGGGAGTGAGAAAAACATATATATTTTGTTTACCAGCAATGCACAAAAAACATCGTTTATTACAAGAGAATAGTGTATCTTTGCAATGCCTCCTTGTCTATAAACAAGCCCCGTTTTAACGAGTTAATTACGGTCTGAATTGTAAAGTGTCCGTCTTGAAAAAGGTAGCGTTGCACTGTACATGGAGCTTGCTTTGAGGGAGATTCTTAGTACAAAATCAATTATGCTTTAATATTTTTCATCAATGATGAATCGAGCAGTCGGAAAGCAAGCTACAATCTCGGACGAAACCTGTCGAGCCTCAACAGGATGCGTCGAAAAAATGTCGGCAAATTCCAATTATTGTTAATTAAAAATTAAACAATTTAAGGAAAGTCCCTGGCATTGATATTTTCCAGTCGTTACTGTCGTTAGTGGGAATGGCACGAAGATAAGTAGTTTTTAATCGCACGCCTTCGAATTCTTTCCTTTGCTCCTTATTGAGCTGCTGCATGGAACAGGCTCAAGTCTGACATCTCTGAAAACAAAATAGATTGACAGGTGAGTACAAGGGAGGGCTTGTGCATCGCGCTGGCGACCACGAGCCTACTCCAGTCCTTTTTATTGCTACCAAGAACAGCCATTTGACTTGGAGACACAAGGCCACTCTTTGTCCCTCGGCAGTTGTACTGAAAGTAGGATCATGTTTCCTTTAAAGATCTGTATATATATTTAATGGCCAACATAAGTTGCACAATCACTGATTTACATGTCATGTTTAAGAGTATATTGCTTGAGATTGTAGCTTCCCCTAGCGAAAACTAGTACATCAAGTACCCCACGCTATCTTTTCTTTCAGACAAAGAGGCAGTCTGCATGCCGCGGGAAAAGAAAGCCAAATTGACCAATTGCCACTGATTTGATCCGACAATTCTGCCCATCATATCCTCTAAAGCTGATAGCACAATTTTATCGGCATGAACAAAAGCAGGCTTATATAAATAATGGCGCTGATAAAATAGTGTTCACAAACTAAATTGCATCTTTTGCGTTCGTTGGCATTAAGAGACAGCTGATGAAATGTAACTTTAGTAATTTATGACAGCGTTTAATAATAAAGCAAACTCTGTTTTAAAATATAAAAGATATTCAGACTAGGTTCATGCCTAGTTATATTTTAAATAAAGTTTATTGAATTTCAGATTTCAATTTCAAAACAGATCATGTAACCATTTAACATGGTAATTATTTCAAAAGCCTTTAATTATAATGAAAGCACCAGCTAAGGCATTGTACACTCACTGTCGAGTACGTACTGATTATTATTTAAGAACTACTTTTAATGATTTCCCTTTTCTAACTATTTTTTCTGTACAAGCGGTATGGACCGTCAAGGTAATATTTGATATATGTCTTGCTTATTCCTAACACTTATTATTAGATGTTTTTCTACGATGTTTGTTTACGAGTTTTGCTCAATATTGATTTTTTTTTTTCGACAGGCCGATGCCTGTAACATTATACATTTTAAAAATATTGCCTATCTAGAGGGCAAAATTTACATCCTCTATTCGTGGTGCAATATTGAACACTCTTTTAAGCGCTGCAAAGTGCTTAAAAATTATCCTAGACCAGCATTCAGCACCGCGCGGTTTTTTTATCATATTTTTGTAACTTGAACTTTGCAGATTGCGTATTGTACACAAAGGGAACATGACGATATTTTACCACGGAACATTCCTATTTTTCCTAACGTATGGACCGTTTGCAAGAAGTGATGGATTATCGCATGTCCTAACCGGTAAGTTTTTTTTTATGATATATTCCCATGTTTAACAATAGTCTGTGTCACTAATTCATTTTTTTAACGCGCAAAGGATTTTAGAAACAAAAAATATCTGGTGTTATAGTTATTTTTTGTTCGCGCTTCCTTAATAATGAATTGTGTCAATTTTACAAAATATTAGTCGGCACGACTTGGTTTTCAATTTTTATCTCCCTCCTCAAAGGAAGACTAGGAAATCGCAATTATCCGTTCTGGAAAAAGCAATTTTCTCCGGTTTGTTACCTTATTTAAATTTTCGTAATTGCGCTTCATTATCTACAATACATAAAATCGTAAATTTCATTTAATCTCGCGAAATTATTGCAAACGACACTTTTTCCTTCAAGCCTGTAAATATATTTTTTTTTAAAAAATCGCCTCTTGTAAGATGCGATGTTGACAAAATTCAACGAAAGCTCGAAGGGACAGCTAATTTCTCGAGAGAAAATAAATCAATTTTACTTGACTGTTTTTATTTGTTAAAAGGGATGGTCATAATGGTAATTTTCGATTTCTAAGCCCAAATACGTTAATTGATTAATTTTAGGATAGATTTGAAATGAAATATTAAAGCGCAAATGAAGAGATTTAGCTAAGAAGATATTCAAATCCTTGCGCAAAAGAAATTCTTCCCGCTTTATCCCATTTTGTTTTCGTTTTCAAATTAGCAAAATGTGTTATATGATACTTGCTATAGTTAAACGCAGCTGCCCTTTCTTTACAATTTGATAAACGGCTCGGATTTGTTTTCCGGTTAGCTAGAAGGTTAATAAGACACTTTATTATTTTCGGCCTTATTAGCTGTCGAGTTTAATGGCGGTTCTCAATTTTCAGCTTATTTGTTGAGTGTTCGACCATTTGCTTTTTACACTCAACTAAAATTTCTGGATCTAAACTTATGGTCAACTGAAAGTTAACAATATCCAGTGTTCTTTTACTGGTGTAACAATGGTTCTTACTTTGTTTCTTGGATAACTGATCTTAAAAACAGTGTGACCTCGAGTGAACATTCAAATAAAAGTGTTTCGTCGGTGCTCCGAACCGGAATTGAGCCGCGTCGTTTTTGGTAGAGTTTGGATGACTTTTGGTCTCCCGCAGTGGGACCAGGTGGGAGGTATCCAATATGAAAGTGTTAGTCGGGCTGGCTGCAAGCCAAGCCCGTCTTATAAATTGTGTTGTGTGCTTCTCGTTCTTTTCAAGTGGTTTGTAGCCTGCGGCGAAGTGTTAGTGATGTCATATCAGTTGACATAGCAACTTCAAGCTCATGGTTGAATTGGATTTATTTACAGCATAAGAAAAAGGTTAATGACGAAACGAAACATATCAAGTAAAAAGAACTTACATTATTGCCGGATTTTGCGAGAATTCCGTTCGATAACGATTTCCTTTTCTTTCTTTTCGAGCGACAGATAAATGAAAGTAATAAAGTTGAAGTTAAAGTTAAAGTTGATCTTGCATGCACGAGTGATTGCGAAAAACTGGGAATATATATATTTGCAAATTATGCAACTAAATTGTTCTTAACGAATTTTTTTTTGCAAGTTACTTCTTCTGTATGAAAATTAAGAAAAACTGATTAAAGTTTCAAATAACGTAGTAACGTGCGTGACGAATCACCTTGTGTCACCGGAAAAGCGACTGTAAAACAAATCATAACAATTGAAGTAATTCTCGTACCTTAGGGGCACTGACAAGACCATTAAGGCCGGCACACACTAGGGGACATGTTGCGGGGTCATGAAGCGGGGACAAGCCCCTTTGTGTGCACAGCATACTGACGCATGTTGCAGGGACAGTACGCAAGCTGGTGCACACAAAGCGGATTGAGGTATAAAAATCACAGAAATCACTAAGGGCGAATGGGAACTAGTATACATATAAGATGGCGGACTCTATGATTAGGAAAAAGAAACTTCTACTACTGTCAATGATGTTACTAGATGAAGAAATGAGTAATTATGTTGACCGAAAACGATGGATACGCAAGTGGCTGAAAAGAAGAGAAGAAAAAGGAGCCTACTACACCTATTTTGTAGCGGGGACAGTTTGCAAGAGCAGTGCACACGATGCGACATCGAAATGGGGGTCATTTTGTCCCCGCTTTATGACGCACGAATTCAAACCAGCTGAATTTCGTGCAACATGTTGCGGGGACAAAATTGTGTCCCCGCAACATAACTTTTTCGCAAAAACAGGGATGTCACACGAGGAAAACTGTCGCTGCAACATGTCCCCGCTACGTGTCCCCGCAACATGTTCCCTAGTGTGTGCCGGCCTTTAAAGCCCGACTTCACTACTCGAAGAGTTCTTGTTTTTAGTCTTTTTACAAAATGAAATTTTGGATTTTTCTTGAATTTAGGAGCATAGGTTAGTTAAATCCAATCGAACCCTCAGATTTTGATTTTATTTATTCAAAACGCTGATGTGTAATAAGAAACTTTAACGAGAAAAATTAAATTGAAGTTTACTGTTGAAAGTTCATGTAGATTTTGTTTTCGTGTATTAAGGAACTGAAAGGCTTTTTATGCTCCTTATCTCCCGTTTAAGCAAAACAAGCGGTGTTAAAGTTCCAACTTTTTTTAAATTATGGTACTTAGCGGAAGTATACTACACGAGTTTATTTTAATAAGCTAATGCGTTTTGCTAAAGTCAGCTGTCACTAAGGAAAATTATTCTCATAATTGATCTCCATGACAACAATAATGCAGCCGCATGCTTCCATCATATAAATCAGCAGACTGCAGCAGATATTTCACACTATCGAATGCGAATCCTGGTCTCCCGTTAATTGGTTTTAATCAGTCAAAAACAGTAACGATAAATCAGGTATATGGTGCGGCTTTAGGTCTCCTTTTAATTCATTATGCCCTGCTGGCAATTAGTCGAGCAACAACTGAAAAACTGAGAAAGTAAGAAAGATGTAATGTCCATGTCATCATGTCACGAGCGTGGGGCAAAGAATAAGTCTAATTCGTCACTTCCGAAACGAGAAGGAAACTGGGCCGAGCCGATCGTTACAGGGGACGCTTCTGTTGTCTCTGTCCCCAGTAACAGTCCCAGAAGTCATTGCGAAAGTTCACTCGGCCAGTTTCCTTCTCGTTTCTAAAGTGGCGAATTCCTCAACAGCAATCAATGAAACCTATGACCTTCCGCTCACCGGTCGGATTGCTAAGACAGACTCGTGGCGAGTTAGGCCGTATACCAGGTTCATGTATGGCATGCGTCCTGCGTACTGAGGTGATAAATAAAGAAAGATGGTTAGTGTTAAGCTCGGTAATAAAATGAAAAAAAAAAATGTTTTTAACGCTTGTCGGACATTTTATTTTTACAACATATAAGGCGTACCGGACCTGAAATGTCTTCGGGACTGTTGAGAAAGGCACGCCTGGTTCACGACAGTTCGCGAAACTGGCTCTAGCCGAATGAACAGTAGCTAAGGAAAGCGTAAGGAATTGATCCCGGGCTCCTGATGTTGAATGTTGAACAGTGTATCATGCCATGTTGAATGTTGAAATAAGCCATTCAACATGATGAACGTTGTTGAACGAAATAGAGACAGGCTCTATTCCATCATCATCGGTCAACCGTTTTAAATTGTTGAATGCGTTTTCTACTCGCTCAAGAAGTTGCAACATCGTTCAACATTTGTTGCTCAACAAATGTTGAAAGATGTTGAATCGTGTATAATTCGCTTATTTCCCACAGAGGTGACTCAAGGTATTCTCTGTCGCGACACTTTGAAATTTGGTCTCGGAAAACACCCAAGACAATAACGAAACACCTACATTACGTTTGGTTAAATTCTACACAATTCAATCCACTTAGGGATGATGTCCCGAGGTTTCTGGCTTTCATTTAAGTTGTTTCCCATGGCCTGGTTTGTTGGACTTAGATTAGTACTATCCGGCATTTTCATCAAACTGCTTGTGGCTTTTATCTTTGCTTTAGGAAACTGTAATTTCGATCATTATAACCTTTGCGACTGGCAAAATGACCAAATGGACCATTTTGACTGGCTGGTTAGACAAGGAAGCACTCCAAGTCAAAATACAGGACCGACAGATGACTACTCAGGTACGAAAGTTAAAATTAACCATAGAACGTTTTTTAACGTTTAAACTAATAAAACCAAACCCTACAGCAACTCGTAGAACATTAATATTTCAACTACGCTTCTATTTACGTGAAATTTGTATGGTCCTAGGTGATACAAGAAAAAGGTGAGGAACACGCATTTTTATTCAAAAATGGCTTGACCTCATTCTGCTTATGGCGTCATATCTCGTCACCGAAGCAACCGATTCTCTCCAAACTTTACCGAAGTGTGTCTCAAAGATACATGAACAGCTACATGTGCTCAACGTCGATTAAAACTTTAAAAGGACACTGTCCCGGCTGAAATATCGTGTTTTCATGATTATGGCCAGGAGCTTGCTTTAAGCTTACATCATTAATATCTTGAAATTGGAAGAAACCATCGCCATAACATTAAGTGACAGAAGCAAAGAAATATGAACTAAACAGACAAAATAACGGCTAGAAAAGTCAAAATTTCACAAGAATGGCAAGTTTAATTTCTTGACCACCTATCAATAAATCAAATTTCATGAACTGTAATCCACTTCAATCCCTGCAATCCTGCACTTTATCTCAAACTACTGCTTTTAATTTTTTTTTGCTCTATAGAATCTTTTTATCCAACTACAGTGTAAGTTGCATATTCGGTGGCATTTGGCGATATAACGTGGAAATAAGCTAAGCGAAATTTTGCTATTTCGGCAAGACAATGTCCCTTCAATTCTCATATCTTAATATGTTAAACGTTTTCCAGGAAGTGGCTCATATATGTACATTGAAACATCGTATCCTCGTAAGTATAACGAGAAGGCCAGGTTACTAAGTCCTTGGATGAAAGGCGCAAAGCGGATGACGTTCTTCTACTCCATGTACGGAAGCACTGTTGAGTCCCTGTCTGTGTATATAAGAATCAATGGCAGTGAATCTAGAATATGGAGTCGGTATGGAAACCTCAGGACAAGCAACTGGACCTTAGGATGCGTGGCTATAAATTATTATGGGACCTACCAGGTAGACTGATTAGGGACTTTTACAGTACCTATAACCCAGATTTTTTTATCACAAATAACGATTCTTCATCAAGTGAATAATGGATTTCTCTAAAACCTCAGAAAACCGTCGAAAATTTACTCAAAAGTAATCAAAACCGACCAAGAAAAGCCAAAATGGTTTAAAACTTTAAAAGGTTCAACGACACTGACTTTTATTTATTCATTAAAACGGTAAAAAAATACAAATTTTGGAAAACATTCCTGTAAAAATCTTGTTGTCATGGAAACATCAATTCATGTGAACCGTAAAATGTCATACCAAATTGTTGCCAGATAAATTTTAAGAAAAGTCACGAAGTTTGGTGGCGTTTGATTTCATATTCAATTCGATAAAGTTATGAATGTTGAAAGTCAGGTTAAACTGCGTCACGAGGTCCCCAATTAATTATTTCATTCCCATGCAGAATCGAAGCTCCGCTCTTGAAGAATGTGTCCCACTTTTGAGTCTATGGTCGAAACCCTTATTCGATTAATTGAATGTACTGTACATCAATGTACTGGGCTAAACCTGTGCATTAAAGAATATTATGGTCGTTTTATGAGGCCTATAGAACAATGTTATTATTTTTCTTCTTCCTTTCATTTCTTTCTGTTATCTTTTGCAGCTTATATTTGAGGGGGTGGCCGGTCTTTCATATACAGCTGATATCGCTGTCGATGACATCAGTTTCAGCAACAACCTGACTTGTGCTACTATTGGCAGACCCACACCTCCTCATATGTTTGAAGGTAAATAAATATTTTCTAGGTTATTTTTGTCTGGGAAACATTTATGTCATGCTTCAATCGATGAATATGATTGTCTTTGAATCAAACTAAAACCGTAGAATATTAGGTAAATTCTGTTTGCCATCCAGACCTTCCCAGTGGGGACTTGGCGGCTGGCAGTAATTTACTATAAAAATATCGATGTGTTGGGATTGGAAGGGTGGGGTAAGAAAGATTTATTTTTGTCGTTTCCTACACTCCCAGCCAATTGAGTTTTTGGTTTCTTTTTTTTTACCTTTGTTCTAGCTTTACTGTTAAACAAAGGGCACTCTGGATGGCTCAAAATTATATTAATCCACTATGCTTCTTACCCGGCCATTACTAATTCAAAGACGATTATATTATAATATAATTGTACTTTGTGATTCCAGCAAACTGCACCTTTAATGAAAGTTTTTGCGGATGGCGTAACGTTTTAGAAACTTTCGACCACTTCAGCTGGTTCATGAGGACAACTGGAACCCCAAGCCAAGGAACTGGGCCGAGCTCGGATCACACTGGTAACTAAAATATGTTTCAAAACAGTCACTATTACTTTTAACCTCGCCCCCACGGCCTTCTCTACTTTTAAAATGGCGGGCGGGCGTTGAAACCTGCCAAAACACTCCACTCTTTTTGTTGTAGGTGTGACGAGTGATGGCTGAATAATGGCCAACTCAAGTAATAGGCCACTTCGAAAAATACCATAATAATATTTTATGTGCAGGCTCAGCCTCACCGGGGTGTAATTATTCAAGTCTACTTTGTTAGAATGGCACAATGGAATTCAGAGTACATGTAGGAACGCTAGGACGTAGCATTGCGTGTTCGTGTACAAACGTGCACCGTATGCAAATTGCCAAGATGTTGAAGCAGAGCACGTGCAGTTCGTGCTGACAACAAAAGAAAGTGGAAAAATCAGGCTTACATCAAGCACCACCCAAACGTGCACTTTAAAGAGTATTATGGTATTTTTCGAAGTGGCCTATTACATTTTACCCTTGTTAACTCGTGAATACGCGAAGAGTTGAACGAGTTATAGCAGACAGGGGCAAATATACAAATTTTCACTCCTTCCTTCCTCCCTTCAATCAATCCATCCATGGGCTGTAAACGTTTCTTGTTGGTTCCGCTGACCATTGCATAAGGCTTTCGTATAAATTATAACCGTTCCAAATGCGATATGTACTGGTCACCTGCCTTACCCATGGGGACGGCGTTGGATGGAGGGGAGGGTGGAGAGTTAGACACAGGGGGTGGGGGGTGGGGGTCGGTGGAGCAAAATGCGTAAGACAGGGGAGGGTCGGAAGATTGTTTTGTATTTACGAGTTGGCTGGTAGGAGTCTTTGATTTTTTCTTTATTTACAGGAGGCGGGTACTACATCTACATCGAGTCATCACTTCCCAGAAGGGAAAATGAAACTGCACAGATATTGAGTCCATTCATGCAGGGTCCTAAATGTCTTCGCTTTTATTACCACATGCATGGACGTCATATGGGAAGCCTTAATGTATCTCTTCATCTACTTGAAGTACCAATTAATGACTGGAACAAAGAATTGATTAAGCTATGGAGTAAGACAGGACAACAGGGGAACAAATGGATAAAAGCTAGCATCGATATTGGGTACACTGGTGGCGAGTTTCAGGTAGGTGGAAAGAGCAAGGATATTTGAAAATATCGAGTCTTGAAGTGGAGTAACTCGGAAAAATTTGAGCACCCTTAATGGCAGGCAAACCGTCCTGGACCTTTCCACAAAGCATAATATGGTAAGAAAAGATCATCTTGATCATTTTCTGGCTTTGAGAGTTCGTCGTAATGCAGATTTGTTCCCGTTGACGAGACGCTTCCTTTCATTGCTAATCCAGTCCTTTTCAACTCGCAGCTAGAGCTCAACAACTTAATTTGCCTTTCGATAATACACATACAGCCTACACTAAATTAACGAGTCTAAAACAGCTATCCTAGTATAAAGAGATGGTAAATCACAGACCTTCAGATTGGAGTACGGAGAGCAGGGAAACGACTGTTGTTTATATTATCGCATGTCTATATAACCAAGGTAGAGTCCTTTCTGTTAAAATTACAGAAAAGTTGCAAAAGCACAGGTTTCATGTAGCTCTCTAATTAGCACATTAGCAGTACCAGCGATTAATATTTGCACTCTGTTCTAGGTTGTTTTGACAGCAGCTGTTGGGAAAAGCTTTGAAGGGGATATTGCTGTAGATGACATCACATTCATCGATGGGATGTGCGATGAAGAAAATGAAACTGGAATTATTTCGCAAGGTATAGAGTCTTCATTTAATAACCGCAGACAAAATGTTACAAATTAAACATGTATTATTTGTGTAAAAAAAATATGTTTAGTTGAATCATCCTGAAGTTTGCTATGATGAACCTTTTTCACTGTTTTTTTTTTTTTTTGCTTTTGTCAAGGGAATTGTGACTTTGATCAACACTTCTGTCTCTGGAAACCGAGTTACAATTTTAGTTTCAATTGGAGCAGAATATATTACAACACACCAAGCTTTAACACCGGGCCGAGCGGTGACCACACTTCAGGTAATAATGTCAGTCGCAGTTTAAATACAATCGCATTTCATAAACCTTGTCCGTTTTGTGTCTTTCGTTATAACGTTGCTACCAGGTTGATGGTTAATGTATGTCGTATTTTGTAATAACGTCGTTTTTTATACTAATGTATTTCGTAATGTTTTGGGGAAAGTAATGACAAGTTTATCCTTAATCTAATAATAAGTACTACGTAGTAGTTTTAAACCTTGCACTGAGCGTGCAGCGGAATTGTCACATTTAGCAATAACAATTCAAATGGCTCGAAGAAATTATTTATTTATACATGTAATAAGAGCCATCAACTTGGTCACAAAACTTGGAAGACAAACAAAATCAATAAATTATTATTTCCCCTTATAATGGATCAATAGCAAATGAGGAAGAATTCATGGTCTGTTCTGGCCCATTTTGGAGGCGAAAAACCTGTCCGTCTATGACTACAGACACTCATCTTAAGTTTTGCTACATTTTGTGGTAATTTAACGCAAAACTGGGCCATTATTTTTCGGTTTCTTTTAATACAAAAACACTTCTTTGGTTTTTGAAAGACACTGAATCCCCGTGATACTGCTCTTTAATAAGAGTGTAACAAGGTCGAAGCTTAACTCTCGGACGTACAAGGGGGGGGGGGGGGGGGGGGTTGGGGGACTGGTGGGGTGGATGCCATTTGCATTAAATCTCTTTCTATCCCAGGATACGGAATGTACATTTACATCGAGACTTCCTATCCTCGAACTCCGGGAGACACCGCACGACTAGTGAGTCCAATTATGCGCGGACCGCAATGCATGACATTCTACTACCACATGTATGGTGCTACCATGAGCTGTGTTGTTATGTACTTAAGAGACCACGGCTCAAACAGGTTGAGACCACTTTGGCTGAAGTCTGAAGATCAGGGGAACCAGTGGATACGAGGACAGATAAGCATCAACGAGACTACAGTCTATCAAGTGAGTTTTTTATGTTTGTTTTAAGTCACTGCGGTAATCATTAAGCAACACTCAGAACATTTTGTTTTTTTATTTTTAGCTACGAGAAGATGCAGTCAAACCTATTTAAAGTGATATTCTGTGTTTAAAGGACACTTGCCACGCCTTGCAAAACTCCTTATCGTCGAAATTAATTTAGAGTAAGACCAATTGCATAACATAACAAAAGTAAAGACGGAATTCCAACTTCGTGTTCTCGGCATTGAACTGGAACTAGCTTGCAGTCGAGGCTCGTGCGGGACAATCTTCTCACTTGCAAATAATTTTTATGATATTCCCTCGCACGAGCCTCCATTGCAAGCTAAGTCCAGTTTAATAGCGAGAATAAGAAAGTGGTCTATTGGGGCAACAATAGCGCTTTTACAATCTGTGATTGGTTTTCTAATTTTTTAAAGTAACCTAAATAATTTTACCTTCTAATGTTGACTCAGTTGCAAACGTATCAGAAGGGTTTGTATGGAATCGTCAGAGTATAAAAGTGCCAAAATTTTAACCCCAAATAGCAACAAGATGCTGTTTTTTGGCAAGAAGATATTTTTCGTCATGCTCTTACCGAATATCTAATCTAATCCCATAAATTCACAAATTTAGTTTTTGTGATGTCATCACTTTAGGACTCTATTTGTTGTGGCAATTATGACTTTTGATCACTTTTGAGAAGTGTTTGTTTGAAATTTTAATTCCTTTTAGATAATTATCGATGGTGTTAGAGGAAGCAGTTATCATGGAGATGCTGCATTAGACGACGTTTCGTTTCAAAGAGGACCTTGTCAACAAACAGGTACATCAGCAAACGTATTATTTTCGACAGTGTACATGGGCTATAGGAAAATTGCATAAAGCTTAATACTTATCTAAAAAAACTAACATTGCTCACATCCATTCGATTCAGAAATAGTGCCAGCTTTCGTAAGGTCTTGGTAACCAAGCATTTCTTAACTCGAGGCACGGACGCTAAGCACTCGGTGTTAACTCGCTAAACACACTGGGTAGTAAACAGATTCAAACCTATAAAACTTTATTTAGTGGAAATGTGTGCCATAAACAATGTTCCAACCAGGTGTTCTGGTCTGTATACAGTTGAACACTGTGCATGGTTTCCGTGTGGTAATTAAGAGTGGGTTTTCAGCATCAGCCCAATCCTGGGATATGTTTATCAAAACGCCGTTTCGTGGGTGGGGTGGGGGAGATGAGATCAACAATGACACCGATGACGGATGCCTGAGTCGCCTTCATCAGCTGACTTCCAATCTCATTCTCATAACAGTGTATATAAAGTAAAGTGAGACGCATAAGATATGTACGCTGTAGAAATCATTCATTTCATTTCTGGCTCGAGAGCTATTTTAAAATTCAGTTTCTATTGAATGGTGGTCTGGTTCTTAGCCTGTAAACCAGTCCGACTTCTTCGTTAAATTTAGAATTTAACGATCGACGAAAACTGAATCTTTGTTGGTAAACAGATCTAAAGATTCTGCACATAACAGAAACCCGAAAGGCTTTTAGAACTTTTGAGGACCTCACCAGAAAGGCTTGATGGTTTTCTGTTTGAGTTTTCCTTCAATCTTTATGTTTGCATATAACCATGGAGAAAAACACTAACAGTGGGTACCTTGCTCTAAATTTTCGCCTTTTTAAACTCAGAACAGGTCCATAAGTTAGGTAAACATACCGTGTATTTTAGCGTAAAATAATTGATACATTTATGTACGTATATATAGCAGCTGACTTGTTTTTCATTTGTCATTGGCAGGAGAAACTACCTATTACGTGTCCTCTTACAAGGGGCAAGTGTACCAAATATCCTCTCAGCCCTACGAACACAGTCTCTACGCCGAAGAATTCCGTTTCACTCTCGAACATCCACGAGGAAATCCAAATGAGGTACCGCACATCATCTACTTTCGAGAATACGGCCAACAAAGATTTGTTGAATTAACGCTGGATCTTTCTAGCCCGACAAACTTCCCAATCGGTGTGGCTGTTCCAAGCAATGCAGAGGATATGTCACGCGAACTAAGAAAGATTTATTTGATCAAAAGGCATCGTTATGGGACCATGTTAAGCCTGGATGACCATAGAAATGTGAATTGCTGCAGGAGAAATACCATTTTCTCGTTTTATGCTTCAAATGTTACCGAATCAGGTAAACGAATAACAGTATCAACAAAAACGCAAAATCATAAAACGGAAAAGGAACCATGACAATACGTAAAATAGCAAAATATGCGAACAATCATAAATCATAAATTGCAAGAGACACGTTAACATTAGAGGTTTTTTTGTTTAGATATGCGTGTTTTTAAAAAAAAATGGTAGCTTAGTAGCAGTAAAACAATAAAAATTCCGTTGTTCCTTCACAAACATTATCAATATATTCTACGTAACTAACTTTTGCACCGGTCGCCAGATCTAAGGACAAAAGGACATCTATTCTCGCTTGTAAAGCAAGCACAGTTTTCACCAAAATGTATTGTCAATTAAGCACAAGAGACCGATCCGATAAATAACATAACAATATTTTTTAACGTCAGCAAAAAATGGGAAAACTATACAATATAAAAAACGCCTATAAAATCGTTACATCATGACTCAAAAACGTTGTTTGGGAGAGAGTTGCACGGTGCAGGTGCACGTTGACCACATGTCACAGAAATCAAACTTGGAGTTCATATGCTCTGATTGATTTAGTTTTCAGTCACTACTAAATATTTGACCTTGCAGTCTAATATAGTTGATAGAAACATCCATATTGCAGTGTTATTGTAATTAAGCAGTTTGACTTTTCTTCATATGTTGAAGTCTTTTAGGGATACATTGGCCTAGCTTAATGTAGGAAAACATTAATGGTTTCAGAAACAAATGCAGGTGTCCCCATTTAGCACATCTTGCTTTTTTAAATAAAAAATGGGTATGCTTCCTTGACGCAAAGATTGTTCCCGCGCACTAACAATGGTTTAAAACTTTGATAATACAACTGCATCTCTGTTTTGTTTTGTTTTGTTGTTTTTTTATTTTTGCAGGGAACCATTTAACGTCTAGCTGCGCGCCTGGTTGGTACAAAACCAGCAATGCTTGTTTCCTGTTCTATTTCCAGTACTTTGCGTCGTGGATCGCAGCGCGGACTTTTTGTCACAAACAGGGTGCTGATCTTGCTGTTGCCAATGACGCCATGACGATAAAACAACTCGCCAATCAGAGAAGAGAACTTAAGTTAGATGACCGCGATTTATTCCTTGGGATGAGCGGCCAATTAAACTGGATCTGGTCAGACGGGACAAACGTCTTAAGGAACAACAGTATGTGGGGACCGGGAGAACCTAGCGGTGACGGAAAATGCGGGTCATTTTTGAATGCTATTAGTTGGGATTCCGCATGGAAAGGGTATGGGTGGCGTTGGAATGATGAAAAATGTATCAACCGCAAGGGATTCATCTGTGAAGAGCCACTAGGTAGGATAACTAACAATATTCTTAGACACATGATTCATCTGTAAAGAGCCACTTAAGGTACGATAATTGACAATGTTCTTATATGATCCGAGCTGACAAAGGTGTGACAAGCTTGGGACAAAGAAAAAAATGTAATTTCCCGATAGGATTCGAATCTATGACCTTCCGCACACCGGCCGTATATGTTCTAACCACTAAGCTGCGAGAGACTGACTGGCGTCCTGCATACTGCTAGGATCAGCACTGCTTATGTGTGATGATATGAATAAAGAAGGATAGTAACTGTCGATCTCTCAATGACTGGTCCCATTGTGAAGATCAATGAATTTTGTTTTTTCGAGACCGTCAAGGAAAAGACAAAGCCTGATGTTTTACGTGGGACCGATCTGATTTAAACAGGGCATCCATCATTTGAAAAATAATTTTGGATTATGAATTTAAGTTATAAAATTTCTCTATGTACACACAACTTTGCCGCAGTTTTAAGACACATGGCCAGATCACTTGTGAGTACAAATTCAACGGAGTCAAGTTATTGTGCAATTCTGTTACCCATAGAAAACTGGGGCGTTTAAAAGCATTTAAAGCAATGCGTTCTCGTTAAAAAGAAGATTCACTGAACTTGGATAAATACTTTATGCCATACCAATTTAAAAGAATCAAGTTTGGATGATGTTGTCAATATCATTCAAGACTCTGGTTTTCATGCCTTAAAATTCCGCGTTTACTTTGAACACCAGAACTGAATGAATTGTATATTTGTTTATTTATTCTTTATTCTGTTCTATATCATATCTCTCCGTGCCATAACAATTAAGGCACATAAAGCTTTGACGTTCTTCTTTCATCCACTTCGATTTGCTGCTAGAGCTCTAACAGTCGCCCATGAATGCCACCCAGCTGTTCGTTTTAATCCTCAACCATTCTCCTCCATGTTGTTTTTGGTCGTCATGTTAATTCAATTCATTAAACTGAGCCGCATTGGCCTTCTGGAGCTTCCTCTTTCCAGCTGCATATTGTTCACTACTGTAGTAGTGTAGTGTAGCCGTGTAGTCGTGTAGTCTTCCAGGTAAAGTTAGAAAATGTAAAAATTGCCAGGTAATGTATCTTTTAGACTGGAACGGTTACCTCCTTTCAAGCAAATTCCTAGTCAGTTGTCCGTTTGATTGCATTTTTGTTTTTGTTCGTTCTTAGCTGTACCTCATCCCTTGGCTCTCTTTACCTTTCATGGTGTTAATGGCACTGTGGACATCAGTCCACGTGGACTCACCCAGGCTATCTCTCACGACATCATGTTTGCACCAGGACCTTTTGGAAACCAAAACGGCTCGTTCTTTTTTAAGGGTAACAAGAACAGCTATGTGGAAGTGAAGAATACTGGGAAAATAGAGGGGGAAATTGACGCCAGATTTTCCATTGGCGTTTTCGTTTGGGTGTTTCTCGACAACTCTACTGGCCTGATATTCAAGTACGAAAAAACTAACTATGACGGTTACCTATTGAAGGTGTTTCCTTCCAAATTGGCTGTTAAAGTGCGATATAGGAACAGGAAAAGTTCTAGCAGTTACGTGCTTTATAAAGAAAACATTTTAAGAATAAACATTTGGAATTTTGTTGGAACCACGTACGACTACCATACGGGTTTGGCGACTGTTTTTGTTGACAACAGCACAGTCATACAGAGGTATATTTTAGCAAAGATGCAATTAGCCACTCAATTTGATGTAAGAGTTGGAGCAACGAGGAAGCAGAAAGATTATTTCCGCGGGAGACTTTCGTGTTTGCAAGTGTATGATCAGGCGCTATCGGTGGATCAAATTATGAAAGTCAAAACACGGTGTAATCAAACCAGTGAGTATAATAAATAGCCGCTTTATTTGTGATGCTTATGTCCATATAAATTCTGAAAGGGGTAGAAGTAGGATATATTCCCGATCGCGCCCTTTTGTTAACCCCATTCTAAGAATTAGCTAAGGGGGAGTCATCTTGCTCGTACAATTTCTTCGATTGAAACAGAGTTTACCTCTTTCCTTTGCCTTATCCGACGATAAGCAGTCAACTTTCTCAATTGGGACACCCCTGTAGGATGAACACCTCTCTAAGGCGGACATGTTTCTTTTTTCTAACACCTTTATTGACAAAAAAAACATTTTACACTTTACATTTCAAGGCGGACATGGTTGTCTGTTACTATACTCTCTTAACGGCCGACGAAACAAAACGGGATGTCACTTACGCGTGGTTTAGTAAGCTGCATTATAAATATCGCCTAGAGATTAGCTCTCGTTTATCAAACACTTAATTTTGCTAAACCTGTTTCAGGCTTTCAGATAATGGGGACGTTCTTGTTTAATGTCTGACGTCACGGACTTCTAGTGTCAGGCTACATCATTTCTCCCTAAGGGAAATTAAGGGCAGGTTTAATGGCTTAATTTCCGTTGTACTAGCCTTGCATTTTAAATGATTTATCTACACTTTGGGTGACGTCTAGTACTCACATCCCTTTATAAAGGAGATCCGGAGAGAAAGTTACCATTATTTATCGTAGTGTTGAGTGGTCCTCTGCATTTAAAAGTTTTATACATTTCTCCCTAAGGTGGACACCTCCCAAAAGCGAACGGCTAGAGCTGGTCCCGTGGATGGCCGGCTTAGAGTAGAGTAAAGATTAGGGCTTTTTCTGAGAAGCCAGTATTTACACATAGTAACCTACACATCATATTATTTGTTTTTCATAGAACCATTAGTATGCAGTTCATTATTCTTTCCTTTTCGTGGCGGTTGTTACTCCGTTAATACCAACTTCCCTCTTGCATGGCGAGACGCTTGGACAGATTGCAATCTTCAAGGAGGAACCCTTGCCAAGATATCGAGAGAAGGCTTACGATTTGCTTTCTCCAACATGCTTGACAGAAAAAGACCCAAGCCAAATAACTTGCACTTTGGTCTCTGGACCAAGAATGATTGGGGCTGGATAGACGGTACGCCATTTAATAGCTCGCTGTGGATGCCGGGATATCCTGCTGGTTACCATGGAGTCCAAAGTTGTGCTGTTATGTCAACTGGTTCATCGAGGATAATAAAAAACGTCGACTGTCTGTCGACGAAGAGCATTCTGTGTCAGAAACAAGACGGTAGGTGATTGAAAAGTTTTTCTTTATTTAGCCTCGGTAAATGATAATTATAACACAAGCTATAATAATAATAATAATAATAATAACTTTATTGAAGTGTCAATGTATTAAGCTACAAAAATGGCTTATTGGGAACACTATAACATAAATCTAACGAAGTAAAACAAATGTATCTATCTAACGACGTATCTAATGTAATGTAATGTAAACCTTTATTTAAACACGATAAGTAGTTAAAGCTGTGCAGCTTGTGGGTTCGTGTGTAAATCCTTCAAATTAAATATAAAAAGGTAAGAATTTCAACTAACGGGAGGCAAATCAGCTGGCTTTTTGTAATCATTGGCGAGGTGTTGTACTTGACTCTACGGTGGAATAGAAACTTGAACCCAGGACATCCGCGCCGGATTCAAGTCAGGCGTCCTAACCACAAGCCAGAACTAGATGCCAGACTAGATATTTGTGCTTAGTCTTTCGATTAACTATGACAGCTCTTAAATTAACTAGTTGCACCTTCTATATATAGAGCTAGAAGATGAGTGTTATGTTTTGTTCAGTGGATTCCCGGTATGGTCACCGCTTGAGGTTTTAAATTTGTTAACAGGATAATTGTAAAAAAAAAAATGTCAGAAGTTTTCTTAATTTATTTAACGTGGGTTATGACAGGTTTGAAAGGATTGTTTAAATCGTTTTCTGGAGTTCCCTTCTTGAAATTCCAAATTCCATTCCAAATTGTTTGTTAATTTGTTTGATTGTTTTCTGGGAGCCACTCTCGTACATAACTTATTCAGCCCTTTCCTTCCATTAATGTTATTGTTTTAAATGTGTCTTGACATTATTTGATGGTGAACTGGAACATAAGTTAGTTTATAATATTTTTGTTTCGTTTTTGAGCCGGACCAACGGGGAAGATCTTCAAGTTGTCAAGAATGTAGTGACACCTAGAAACGCAACTTATAAAATCCGCGATGGTATTATCACTGCAAAGTGGCATTATCTCTTGAGCCTATGGGTGAAATCATCGAGTGCGACCATTCAAATGAAAGATACTTCCTAAGTACTGTTTATTATTCAATGTTTTACAAATTGAAAGGAATTTTTATTAAAGAATTTATCAGCCTAATCAACTCCAGATTTATAGCAGTGTTATTTACATTAATTGCCCTTTTTATCTCGTTAATGCGCATGCGCATGCGCATAAACGAGATTTAGGAATGAATACAAAAAGGGACAAAAGTTGTTAACAAAAGGCCATTGTTAACTTTTGTCCGGGGTGGGGTTACTTCTTTCTTCTTTATAGAAGCTATTAGGGTATTGAGGATATGGTTGGTTAAACCGGCTAGGATTTCAAGAAGGGCGTCACATACCGCCACTAAAATTTTTGAGGAGCACCCCCGGACCTATTGTTAATTTCCCTAGGGTATTGGGATGTCAGAACTTGTCATGAACTTGTCATATCTCACATTACGTCACCGCAAAGGTATTAAAGTTCTTATTAAGTTTCGATATCTCACGTTGCCTATCGAGAAATATCAATGTTTCAAATTTTCAATCATTTGTCGTAAAGCCATTAAAGCTGCTTTAGAAGGGTAAAAATAGGTCAAATGCGTTTCCTTGGGAAACGCAGTTTGAGAATTTCACGGTGTATTTTTACGAATGGAGACGTTTTAAGGAAGTTAAAAGTTTGTGTTTTACTGATGAGCGATATGGCAGAGCAAAATAGCATGATCTTTGGGTTTGTTCTATTTTGGAATACTGAATCATTGCTATTACGGTTTGATTATACAATACTATGGGAAAGACGTCATAGTTTTGGTGATTTAGCTACCGTGCACGAGCAAATTTTTGCGGAAGGAAAATTTTGCGGATTGCCCGACTGAATTTGTTTTGCGGGAGGAAATTTTTGCGGGTCGAGACAGCTAAAATTTCTGCTGGGAGGAAATGTTTGCGGATTTCTGGTCAAGTATAAATGAAATCCAAGGCATCGGTATTAAACTGCAATTTTACTTCCTGACCGGAGGTTTCTATAGGTTCACTGTTAAAAAGTTCCTGTTAAGCCGATATACATCATTAAAACAAGTAATTTTTTTCTGCGGGAGTATATTTCTGCGGTGGAAAATTTAATACAAAATAAAATAATACTGAATAATAATGAAACAACGGACAACCTTGTCGAACTCCCCGTTCGAGCGAAAAGGTCGACGAGAGCCATCCATTGTTTATAACGTGTAAACAATGTTTACCCAGCGCTGGAAATTTTGGCCGAAATTAAAGCGCTCTAAAACGGGTTGCAAAAAGCCGTGAATAACCCGGTCGAAAGCCTTTTCCTGATCCAGGCTAATAACAGCGGCCGAAAGCTGTTTATGGTTTACATAGTCGATTGTATCCCAGATCAGAAAAAGGTTTTCAAAAATACTGCGGTCAGGAATCCCGCATGTTTGATCTTCGCTCAAATAAGCGGTATAACCTTACGTAGTCGGTTGGCTAGTACTTTAGTACAAATTTTATAATCTGTGTTTAACAGAGAAATTAGTTGCCAGTTTTTCAAGTCTAACTTGTCGTCCTTCTTGTAAAGCAGGCGGATAATTCCTTGACGTTGTGTGTCAGAGAGTCATCCGTGTTTTAAAAAGAGTAATTTAGCATGTCTGATCTACTCGAGAAGCGACGATGAAATTCAACCGGAAATCCGGCTCCCAGCGATTTGCCTGATTGCATTTGTGAAAGGGCCTCTTGACACGTACTCGAAGAGTGTGAGGTCACCTTCGCATTTCTCGTGGTCTTCGGATGCCAGATTTTTATCCAGTTGGACTAAAACCCAGTCTTGGCTAGATAAATAAACTTGTTCAGCCGAATAGAGGTTACGATAAAAATCGCGACATTCGCGAAGAATATTTTTATTGGAAGTCACGGTTGAATTGTTGGCACGTAACTCTGTAATTGAGTCGCGTGTCTGTCGCTGATTTTCAAGCTGGTAGAAATACTTGGTCTGTTTTTCCCCCAGCTCTATCCACTGTTCTTTACTGCGAATGATGGCTCCTTGGATTACAAAATTTAAATAAGAAAGGAAAAACTAAATGAATTCTGGTGGTTGTAGTCAAATGACGCCATCGTGCAAATAGCCTATTTTGGTTACAGGGGGGGTGTCGTTGCTGGTTGCGGTAGTGGGGGCCGGAGGGGCCTCTGGTGTTCCCCCGGACGCTGGAGCCTCGTGGTTCGCCTCACGGCGTTCGCTTTCGGGCAGTCTCAGAGACTCTGGGGCAGTCTTTAATAACGTGCTCGGAAGACAGACACCGGTGGCATAGTATTGGCTGGCCCGTGTACTTAAAAAAAAAACTCGAGCCCTTGAGTGACTAAGTTGCGTGCCTTTGGTAAACGTGTGAATTCTACGACACGGATACCGTTCTCGATGTGCTCGTACTATAGCCCGGGGCTTTGAAACAAAGCCGGCGGACTGCTCGCGCTTTGAGGTCGCCGTATTGTTCCAGGAGTTGTAGCAGGTTTTCATCGGGGAATTCAACGTATGACACGTGTAGTCGTGTAGTGCTTTTTGCCTTAAAGGCGTAAAGGGATAACGCGGCTTTCGTAGTCAAAGCCCGATGCCGCCAACCGCGTGGCCGATTCTGTAGATCGGAGGGTGATGTCGAAGCACTTTCCTCCGTAGAGGGGTACAACCCCAACGATTTCTTCCTTAAAGTCCGGTAACGACTGTGCTATACTGAGCGAATCAAGAGCCAGGTTTTCCTGCGCCATCAAGCGGACAGTTCTAGTGTGGGCGAACGGCTGGTGCGCGGGACGCGCGGCCATCTCCACGTAACGCGAGAAAGAGAAAACTCGCGAGACCAAAACCAAAACCACAAAATTGAAAAGCACGCACTCACCAAAGCGAAGACAGATGGTTACCACACGCTTTCTTGCTTGTGGTGAAAAAAACAGCACCAAATCTTGTGAAAAAAAAAGCTCTCCTTAGTCGTCGAAGTTGAGGATTATTCTGGCTTTTGGCCTTGAAAAAGTGGAGCACTGATAAGAACAGATCCCCTAATGCTGTACAGGAAAGTTGTTAGCAGAGGGGCACGGGTTCCCCTCCTTTTGCAAAAAAAAAAAATGATAAGGCCCAGCCTATAACATTTTCTAAACACGACACGTCTATTGTATAACCAAATTATAGACCCCATTTTAGTCACTAGCGTGAAAATGTAAACTTTGTAATCGAAAATTAGTGATTTCCTGTTTTTAATACCCCAAATGGCTACTAAAATAAAACTACGCCCCTTTCGCGAACATAAATTTCTATTGGCCGATTTGCATCATGTGATGCTTTCATGTATGTATTTTGAGTAGACTTATTGTAAAGGTGCGCTTCAACGGCATCTTTACCATATTCACTATCAATTCTTCTAATTTTTTTTTATTAACCTCTGCCCTTTGAATTTTTTTGCAGTGAGTTCATTGTCGAACCGAAGTATAACACGGAGTTCAAGCATACTCTTACCTGATCACCCATATCTGGCCATTGATAGATCATACTCAACTTGTTTTCGTTCCCAAAAGGTGAGTCATATCACAGAGCATTCCTTTAAATTTTCCAGTAATGGCCAAGTAGATACGATACTTGTTTACGACGTTGTTTTTTGTTTGTCTTTACTTTTAGTTTCTTTTACTTAAGAAGTTAAAACTATATCTTTATTAATTCTATCATGACATGCAATTAACGGGTGCCCTCAGGTTGTAATTTAAACTGACCATATAAGTATAGTGAACTTTCTCTAAGGGGGACACCCTGGGGACCAGCTGTCCGCCTTGACAGAAACTACAAATCCGTGACGTCAGTACTGGAAGAACATCGTTCTTCCAACGGTAAGGAAGCAAAACAAAAGGAGAACAATATTACATCGGATTGCATGGGAGCAGCTTAGTACTGAAATAATGAGGAACGATCTCCTCCAATCACAGCCGACCATTAACCAGTCGACCTCATCGCCTGATACAACGGAGATTAAAGGCAAATTTAATACCCAAAATTTCGACTAGTAAAACTTGTCTTCTACACTGGCCCTGTAGAAATCTAGTTCTATCTACTAGCTCGGTGAAAGTGAATTGATCATTAAATCTACCTTTAATTTTCCTTACACTAGCCTTGCATGTACTAACCATGTCCGCTTTGATAGAGTCGACTGTACTCCCCTGTATCGATTTTAATTGTCTGCTTGTTTTGTTCTTACCACTTACATTTTTCCTTCAGGAGTCAAACCCTTGGTGGCAAGTGACCCTTGAAAGACCACTCTACGTCGAATCCGTCGAAATAACCGATAAAGTCGATTGCTGCCCACGTGACCGTGGAGTGATCACCGTCACGGTGTCTACTAGTCAAACCGGTTTGGACTCAGTTTGTGCAGTCTCCACTGAGTATGGGAAAGTGCTTGAATATAAAGTGCATTGTTCTCCACCGGCATATGGCAGTTACGTGACAGTCACGTTGATTGGAAAGAACGTCACGCTAGTTCTCTGCCAAGTTGTTGTGAGAACAATTGGTAAGTTACACATTCATGTATGATATACAGCGGACAGCCTCCGAATTTGACCATACCACACCCTCCTCGGACAGAGCAGGCCAGGGAACCATTGGAACGAGTAGATTTTTGTAGGGGTCGGGCAGCCGGCTCTGCATTTTGTGTGGTACATGTACCAGGGATAGAACCGTGTCATACTTGTGATATCATAGATCAGAGTTAAAAGGAAAATTTCGTGGAATTTGTGTTTGAAATATACCTCGTTACGACCATGTAATTATCACATGTTTTTTTGTCTGGTTATTTATTGATGACCTTTTTTATTTGTAGAGCATTCCAGTGATGGCCACGGAGTATTACGTGAAGGGTGGTATAATGTAAATTACAACTCCAAACAAACACCAACAATGCGTGAAAATCCTGCGTTTAAGCCCCCAGCTCAAAGCCGGATCGTTCTGCGGGATTTTGATGCACCAACCAACGTGGGAGACAAGTACGTCCAGCGATTGACAAGTTACTTACAGGTATGCACCATTTCGTATGCTTACTTAGCCGTTAGCTCCCAACGAAACATATAATAAGCCATGAACAAACGCTCTCCAACCCAGCCAAACAACCCGCTTTTAGGCTAGCCACCAGCATTCCTCGGTTCTTGTCTTACCCAGCATACCATTGTTTACCCATTGTTTACTCATTATTTACGCCCGTTCAAGCCTGAATTTTTTTTTCAGGATGCTTTTTCAACTGCTAAAGTTGATAGCACACTGCAAGGATCACAAATTTCACTCATTGTTTACTCAGTAAACTTCTCCATATCGCACTTGTAGACTCCACCCAAGACATAGCCTGTTGATGTCCCCCTTGTCTTTTCTGAGGGCGTGTACAATCCAACACTACCTCTTCCTCTTTACCTGCATTGGTTCTTGTTGGGATCTTTTCCACAGGTCTTCATTCATTACACCATCTTGCCTGAGGATGCCAAGGATTCTTCTTTCTTCTTAGACAGCGGTTAGGAAAAATAGGCACGATGCGATGTTTTTGTGTCCTTCCATGTTTCTGCACCATAGAATAGAACTGAAGTCACGTTCTAGTTCCAAAGTCGAAGTTTGATCATAGTTGACGTTGAGGTAGATCAGTGGTCATATTTCCTTCAACATGTTGCACGCCCCTGGCCACTGTCTTTGCTGATTCTGGTAGAAATGTCTCGGTTTGAACCTCCCATTGTATCCACATAGTTGGCCTTTTACATTTGCTCTAATCCCAGCTACTACTGCCACTCTTGCCAGTCTGTAGAACTTTTCTTGTATTTGCGTAGTTCTGTGAAAGGAACACGAACAGTGGGGCGGGGAAAGCAAGGTACATCCTTGCAGTACCTTTTATTATACTGGTTGGTACTTGATTAGCTGGAAATCCGTAGTTTTATATTCCAACTGTGGGACGTCAGTATAAAGGAGTATAATGTCACCCTACCCATCCAAAATCATGATAGAATGTAAGCTAATGTAAACGGGAAAGACTGCATTGCCCCTGGAATAATCCCCTACATCATTAGTATGTACGACATTATACCGGGATTGAGGACTCGGGAAAATCGTTTTAGCAGCGGCAACCAAATCTAGATGAATATATTCTGTCTATAATTTTCTAGGTTCCTGAAAGCGGAAATTACATATTCTACCTGTCCTGTGATGATTTGTGTGAGCTGTGGAAGCATGATGTTAGTGAGAAAGGCATCGAGGGTGTAAAGAATAAAGCCGAGGAGAGCGTGGCGAAGCAGCCAATCATAATCCTTAAAAAAGTAACCGGTCATAACAAGTGGAACAAGTGAGTGTCTTTAACAACATGTCTTAGATTTATTAAGTTTAGTTCATTCAGTAAAATGGCCAATATTTAAAGCCCAAGATAAAATCAAGTATAGGAACGTTGTAGATGTAATAAATTGTAACAGACAAGGTCAAAGAATATGGCAATCTGTACTAAATAGGAAAGAACAATTAATCATTTTTGTCTTGAACAGGGTCAGTGTTTGAAAGACCAACTGCACCACTCTAGACTCTAACGAAGCTATAATCGAGTATCCCCGTTCCCCCTTCTTTAGGGACTGTGGGAGTAGTGTTCAGCATTGTCAGTGTATTTCGTTTTTTAACCTTAAGCCTTAAGCATTATAGCGAGGTAGGTGCAACTGAACCATTCGAATGAAAACGAGTTTTTTGCAGTTGCTGCATGTACACCTGACCTCACCTTGAAAAAAACAGAGCCGTAAAAGCAACGCACGATTTGTTTTCTGCCTTCGTAGGTACCCGGAACAGCTTTCGAAGCCGATGTTTCTCGAAAAGTGTCGAATTTATCGTATGGAAGCATTCATGAGGGAAGAAAGCAGCCAAGATCACATATCGCTAGGCATGCGAAGACCGACTGGCGAATATGAACGTCCTATTCCAGAAACGAGACTGTTCTGGACGAAACCAGGTAATATAATTCTGAGGTGAGGTTAAAAGTCATCTAAAAGAAAGTAATTCCGAAGTATAATTCGAGTTTCCTTAGGTCTTGCTATATTAATTCACTCGTGTCACTTTCTTATCCAATAAGATCTAAAACCAAAACCGATGTTTTGCTTTGATTTTGTGATTGGCCAGAAGTGGTTACGTTCTGGCTGCTCTAATAAATTGGTTGACCTCCTCTGTTAACCTTCAATATAGTCGAATCTCTGCTAAGCGAGCATTCAAAAACTAGAAAAGGTCATCGCCTGGAGAGGTGGTCGGATGCCAGAGGTTTAAAATATCGTCATTGCATGTGCTGCGACAAACAATCAGTTAATTTTTGCATCATAAAAAATATAGACCAAGTGATCACTTGCAAGATCTTCATACGCAGGAGGTTCAAAAATATGGTTGGCGAAATGGTGCAAAATTCACAAAGTTTATATTCATTCACATTTAACGCTGTTATTATTATTATTCACGAATATATTTATTCACATTCAACAGCTAGGTTTTCATTCAAGAAATATATTCATTCACACGACTGCATTATGGACAGCCGATTGGTGCAAAATTCAAGAAACAAATTCAGCTTCAAGGCCAACGATGTTTCTTTCAAGGCCAACGATGTTTCTTTCAAGGCCAACGAAGTTTCTTTCAAGGCCAACAAAGTTTATTTCAAGGCCAACGAAGTTTCTTTCAAGGCCAACAAAGTTTCTTTCAAGGCCATCAAAGTTTCTTTCAAGGCCAACAAAGTTTCTTTCAAGGCCAACAAAGTTTCTTTCAAGGCCAACAAAGTTTCTTTCAAGGCCAAGGGGAAAAAAAGATTCAAACTCAATAAAATCAATTCCCGTTCAACAAAGGTTTTTTTAAGATCAAGACTGATATCCATCCAAGCTTAACAAAATGAAATTCACAAGCAAGCACCTTTTGGTAGATTTTAAGATAAATTCAGAAACACTCGTTAATATCAAGCCCACATTAGTAGTCAATACAGAAATGGCTGCCGCGCTCGGCAATGTGCTTGGTTTTCAAAACCATAGTTTTGTCTCATCGGAGTAATAGCACACTTTTAAAATATTCAAAATGGAAAGAGAAGGCTTTAAAGAATACTCAGAAGCCGTTGTAGTGGAGAAAAAGGAGAGCTTTAAGCGACGAAAACTTCATACAGTTTTTTCTTCAATGCGGGCTGTTTCTTTCGAAGAAGCGGATTTTTAAAGAATTTTCAAGCAACCGAGTGAAGCCGAGGTACTTTACCGTAAAAGAAGTTAGATTTGGCGATGGAAATTTATGTTGATATCAATTTGTGATTGACTTTTTTGAGAAATGTTTATAAAACGTCAAATTCAGTCGTAATAATATCTGATATTATGTAAACAAAACAAGACTTAACTTCACACGCGTCATTGCTTCTGAAAGTAGTGTTTTCAAATGTAACGTAAAGAAGTCATGGTTTGGGAAATAAAAAGACGAGTGTATTTCATCGGGAATCAATAAATTAAATATTCAAAGCGAGTACAGTTGTCAACAGAAGAAGTCACTGTTTAGGAAATATTTATAGACGAGTGTGGATTTGATCAAGAATCAATGAATTAAATATTCACGGCAAGTTCTTTAGTGTGTCACGCAAAATTCGTTGAGAAGGAAGGGGTGCGTTACCCATTTAAAATAAACCGTAAAACTTTCTTATGCAAGCGCATGAGTATAGGCTACCAGCGTAGCCTCTTGTTCTATTTACTAATGTCTGTGCCGAGTTCCGTTCCCTTGAATTAACTAGTTCCTCGCGCACACATCTTCGCACCATTTCCTCCAGCTTGCTTTCTTCCGCCATGTTGTTTCACACGCGGACGACAATAGCGCATTGCTTTATGGGATATTTCTTGTTGACAGCATTTGGAGGGATTGTTGACAATGCATTTCGATTGTTGATCATCATTTTGACTGTCTTGAGCGTGATAGCAATTTGTAGAAAGCTACCAAAAGGTGCTTGCTTTTTGTTGAACTTGGATGGATATCAGTCTTGATCTTAAAAAAAAAAACCTTTGTTGAACGGGAATTGATTTTATTGAGTTTGAATCTTTTTTCCCCTTGGCCTTAAAAGAAACTTTGTTGGCCTTAAAAGAAACTTTGTTGGCCTTAAAAGAAACTTTGTTGGCTTTAAAAGAAACTTTGTTGGCCTTAAAAGAAACTTTGTTGGCCTTAAAAGAAACTTTGTTGGCCTTAAAAGAAACTTTGGTGTTGGCCTTGAAAAAAACTTTGGTGTTGGCCTTGAAAGAAACTTTGTTGGCCTTGAAAGAAACTTTGTTGGCCTTGAAAGAAACTTTGTTGGTCTTGAAAGAAACTTTGTTGGCCTTGAAGCTGAATTTGTTTCTTGAATTTTGCACCAATCGGCTTTCCATACTGCTTCTCCTATTCTCAGCAACAAGTAGAAAAAGTTTTTATTCGTTTCTCTTTTCATAGAGTTTTGGTAACGCGTACGGAAATTTGGGAAGAGATGTTATTAAAATCGGGAACGGGGAACCGGAAACGGAGAATCGAAGAATCGGGAACCGGAAATCGAAAATCGAGAATCGGGAACAGGGAATCGAGAACCGGGAATCGGGGAAAAGGGTCTGGGAACGAGCGGTCATATAAGCTATACTCTACATGTACTCACACGGTTTCTGTTAAATAAAGCATTGACTAGATAATATGTGGGTATTACTGTTGAAATTTTAAAGAAAAAATATTGAAACAAAAACGATATTCTCAAGCTAACTGGGTCCTAAGGCAATAAGATCCAAATTTCTAGTTTAACTGATTAACACAATAAAAACACACTTTGTCTACATCAGTGAATCTGTTAATATTAATAAAAAAAAGTGTTTTTCTTTTCTTAGTAAGTTACTTTCAATTAATCTGAATCAATGTAATGCCACATCCATACCCTGATCTGTACAGACAAACACTTGTATCATCTTGAATAAATGTACTGTTCATTTATCAGGCTTTGTTATGTTGTTATTTTACCTTTTAATCTTTTGTAGAAGCAATACTTGTATGTGAGCAGGAATAAAAGTATAGTTTTGGGTGTCACCGCTGCTTTGAGTTTGCTTGATCTCGATTAATTTGTTTCGATTCATTGCTGCAAAAACGGTAATACACTGCCTCTGCCAGAAGATACAAAGCGCAATAAACACAATATTATGATTTATAATTTCCTTTTCTAAATCTTATTACCTGAGATTAAAGGTATAGCTTGCTTCTTTGGTCCTTCTCCCCAATGTTGATAGTAATGACCTGCAATGTTAAAAGCAGTTTGACCACTGGCTCCTGGTTTGACTCAACATTGAGGAGAATAGAGAGACACGTACACGGAAGGAACATTTTATATTTTGTTATGCCACAAGCGCTCAAATGATGATAGTAGATAGTTACCAATCAATCGGAGCGCGCGTTGTATTTTGCTTGTTTTAAAAATCTCTCTTTGCTTCATGTATCCACTTCAAACCTTTCATTGATCTAACTTCGTTCGGGTATCAGTAAAACGCGGGGTCGGAGCCGGGGTCGGGGTGGGATTAGGTCTAGGATTAGGTATGGGATTAGGCATAGTGTTAGGATTAGGTATGGGATTATATTTAATCCCATACCTAATCCTAGACCTAATCCCACCCCGACCCCGTGTTTTACTGACACCCACTTCGTTCCTACGTCCACAACATTTTATTTGAGGCTTATGCTCCTGTTTATCAATCCAAATTAAATTCAGGAACTCTGTCTTGTCAACAGGAACGCGAAGATTAGAGGTGACACTCCTGAATAATAAAACCTCACTATCTGCCTTCGTTGGTTCTAATTTTCTGATATCAGGTTGGTTTAACTTGTCCCATTTATAGCAGCTATAGACCCTATTCATAAATGGCGGCCGGTTTATTATTCTTTTATATTCATGCAAATCAGCCCAACTAGCCTCGTTAGCATGTGCAAAATTCAAAAGAATGTTTGCTCTAAAATGAGGCTAGTTGGGCTGATTAGCATGAATATAAAAGAATAAATAAATCGGCCGCCATTTATGAATAGGGTCTATGTTAACACGGTATAGAGCGATATAGCTTTTAGGGGCACAGTTTCTAGGAGTCAATTTTCTTCATGTTGTTTTAGGTTTGATTGTCTGTGGTAGTCGACTCAGGACTTCCACTCAAAGGCCAGGTCGCTAAGCAGACGGCTGCAAAATTGGATTGATGACTGATATTTTTTTAATATTTTTTTCATCAGGTTTTTACCAGTTTTGTTGTGACGGTATGTATTGTCCGGATTGCCCAATGGAAGTAAACATCTCAACTCTTCAACAAAACGTATCTGTGGACTCTGCATTTAATTTATCGTGTGTGAACACTTCCTTCACAGCCACGTTTAAAACTGAAAAACAACCTGGGAATTTTACAGTCGAGGTAAGTTGAATCAGCTGTTTAGGCTCGCTCTGGCCTATTTGGAAACATCTTTGGATGCGTTTCCGCACTTCGTACACACTTTAGGAAGACGCGTATTGTGTTTTCGCCTTATTTCCATACGTTTTCGCCTTTCGAATTTGTTCACACTAAAGAAGCGAAAATGCGTCTTCAAAGCCAAGATGCATATATGCGTAACCACATACCCTGACCAATAGTGCTTGTCGCATGGATCGAAAACCACTGTTATTTACTTGAAAAGGCAGGGTTGGCGCAAATATTTCTTACGTTTTCTCGTGCCAAACGGAAGAAACTGCTTTCGAGGCAAAGTGCGTTTATCAACGGGTGGATAACAAGTAGAGATAACGAAAACATCTTCAAACGAAAACGGAGACTTCTAACCGGAAAACCATTCGAGAGGGCCTGTTCGAAACGATATGAAAATGATAGCAATGACTTGAATATTTAACGACATTTATCGGTCGAAAGGGGCCTTGTTATTTTGCAAATGCATTGGTGTGGACGAAGTCTTGCCCTCGCCGCACATTACCCAACTTTTTGACGGTCTGCAAAAAATTGGCTAAAGTGCGGCAAATTTAGACAAGCAAAGCTACAGCAAGACAATGTCATGGCAATGTCTAAGACTGCGTATGCAAGACGTTGCTTGACAAGCCCCATAATCTCGTCTGAATTCATCACGCATTAGACAAACAGTGTGAATCTTTTTGTTCGGCAGACAAAAATAAAGTGCACGACGACCTTATGGCCAGACTGGTTTGGCCATTAGTTCGTCGCCATTACGTTGATGACGCGTTCCACAACGTTGGTGTGCTTGATTTGAAATTTTTGTTTTCTTAGTTGCGAGACTAGGGGTATCGCCGCATCAAATCTTTCTTCCCGTACAAGGACCGCTTGAATCGTTCTCAACAGTCTAAAGTTATTTACAAAGCCAGTTGTTGGGATTGTGAAGAATTTTACATTGGTAAAACTAAACGACGGCTTCATGATAGAAAAACTGAGCATTTTAAGGCCTCGCTAAGCATGACCGCACATCAGCTATTGCTGACCATGTCAATACCACTGGACATAACATCAAGTGGGATCATTTTGATATCTTAGCGTCGGGAAAAACTGATTTCCACTGTAAAATCAAAAAAAACATTGTTGATACAAGAACTGAAGCCAGCTTTTAATGCAAACGTCAGTAGCGAGAAGCTGATGCTTTATTAATTAGCTGTTTCTTTTTATAGATCAACTGTTAAGTTTTGTACTTAATCTCGGTCCCAGTCCCTTTTCAATACTATATAAGTATAGTTTTCAACACTGTAACGGTCACTTTTGAAAATGTATGTAGTAGCATACTAAACGTCAATTTTTATCAAAAATGAATTCTTGGTTTTCACGTGACGTCATTAAATTCTGAAATCAAAAATCGCTTAGCCTGCTTAACTTTGATTGTCACCACATGAAAGACATCCTTAAAGCGTATCTGTTCACAAATTTCCAGCTAGATAACTTCATTTGTGATGAAAATACATCATGTTGAACTTTCGAGATTTCCGCCCTACGTGACATCAAGATGGCGGCGTGACAAAGATGTCAAGCTCGAAAAAAGGTCTTTTCTGGAAATTTTTTGCCGTTTAAACAGTTTAAGTATTGAGAGAGATGTTTATGGAAATATATACTAGCTTCGTAAAGAAAGGCCAATCCCCTTTATAGCAAAAGTGAGTGCCAGATGTTTTCCCCGTTTTACAGCCGCCATGTTGGTGCCCATATGACTGGGCACCAACATGGCGTCTCCATACTAAACTCTATAAATTTGCGTAAAATGTTTCGGCGTATAACTCAGGAACGGTAAATCGCACAGACCTGAAATTTGGATATATTGTTTATTTATTAACATTTTATAACATGTGAATTTATCAGCTTTTTTCATCGGATGGTTTTGGATTTATTTTTTGACGGCGTGACAGTGAAAACCAGCAATAAGTTCAATATGTTTATCACCGCGGTTTGTGTTCTATTTCTTATCAAGCTACGATGGCCCAAGAACAAAAGTTTTTAGGGGTATCGCTATTGTACAATTTCGATCACGGTCATTACAGACGCAAACTGACTAATGTGTTAAAGTTCGTAAGTGAAATAAAACGAAAATCATTTGTCCCTTGCATCAAAACTTCAATGTGAAACAATATTTTGTGCTGATAGGTGCTTAATTGTACATTGATATTACAACAGGTTTATATGATTCAAAGTAAAGACCCCCTGTGGGCTGATAGGTGCTTTGTATATTGAAATTACTACAGGTTCATATGATTCAAAGTTACGACCCCCTGTGGTCTGATGGGTGCTTTGTATATTGAAATTACTACAGGTTCATATGATTCAAAGTTAAGATCCCTGTGGTCTGATGGGTGCTTTGTATATTGAAATTACTACAGGTTCATATGATTCAAAGTTAAGACCCCCTGTGGTCTGATGGGTGCTTTGTACATTGAAATTACTACAGGTTCATATGATTCAAAGTTAAGATCCCTGTGGTCTGATAGGTGCTGTGTATATTGAAATTACTACAGGTTCATATGATTTAAAGTTAAGACCCCTGTGGTCTGATAGGTGCTTTGTATATTGAAATTATTACAGGTTCATATGATTCAAAGTTAAGATCCCTGTGGTCTGATAGGTGCTGTGTATATTGAAATTACTACAGGTTCATATGATTCAAAATTAAGATCCCTGTGGTCTGATAGGTACTTTGTATATTAACATTACTACAGGTTCATATGATTCAAAGTAAAGACTCCCCGTGGTCTGATAGGTGCTTTGTATATTAACATTACTACAGGTTCATATGATTTAAAGTTAAGACCCCTGTGGTCTGATAGGTGCTTTGTATATTGAAATTATTACAGGTTCATATGATTTAAAGTTAAGGTCCCTGTGGTCTGATAGGTGCTGTGTATATTGAAATTATTACAGGTTCATATGATTCAAAGTAAAGACCCCCTGTGGTCTGATAGGTGCTTTGTACATTGAAATTACTACAGGTTCATATGATTTAAAGTAAAGACCCCCTGTGGTCTGATAGGTGCTTTGTATATTAAAATTATTACACGTTCATATGATTCAAAGTAAAGACCCCTGTGGTCTGATAGGTGCTTTGTACATTGAAATTACTACAGGTTCATATGATTCAAAGTTAAGACCCCCTGTGGTCTGATAGGTGCTTTGTATATTGAAATTATTGCAGGTTCATATGATTCAAAGTAAAGACCCCCTGTGGTCTGATAGGTGCTTTGTATATTGAAATTACTACAGGTTCATATGATTTAAAGTTAAGGTCCCTGTGGTCTGATAGGTGCTGTGTATATTGAAATTACTACAGGTTCATATGATTCAAAGTTAAGACCCCTGTGGTCTGATAGGTGCTTTGTATATTGAAATTATTACAGGTTCATATGATTCAAAGTTAAGACCCCTGTGGTCTGATAGGTGCTTTGTATATTGAAATTACTACAGGTTCATATGATTCAAAGTTAAGGTCCCTGTGGTCTGACCTCTTGTAAGCGACCACCTTGGCTTTGTATTTTGAGTGCTCGCTTACAGGAGGTTCAACTAACGGTACTGTGTTTGTGCCCGGTATCATTTTACTGATTCAACGTTAAGGTCCCTGTGGTCTGACCTCTTGTAAGCGACCACCTTGGCTTTGTATTTTGAGTGCTCGCTTACAGGAGGTTCAACTAACGGTACTGTGTTTGTGCCCGGTATCATTTTACTGATTCAAAGTTAAGGTCCCTGTGGTCTGACCTCTTGTAAGCGACCACATTGGCTTTGCATTTTGAGTGCTCGCTTACCAGAGTTTCAACTAACGGTACTGTATTTGTGCCCGGTATCGTTTTACTGATTCAAAGTTAAGGTCCCTGTGGTCTGACCTCTTGTAAGCGAACACCTTGGCTTTGCATTTTGGGTGCTCGCTTACGTTCGGTTCAACTGTATGAAAAGATACAATGAAAATAATAAAAGAAGTGTTGTGACAAGACATATACATATCTTGTCACGCTTTTTGTTCAAGTGGACATTATTGGACAAATTCCATTGTCGATACGACTCGTAGCTTCAGCGACTCATTTATAGTCGGATATCGTTAAGTCGATTATCGTTATATAGAGAAAAGAAGAGCAACAACTATGAGGATAGCAGTGTAACTTGGCATTGCTGCCATCATACTTGTTTTCATTTACCTCATCTCGAAGAAATCCCAACGTAACAAGAGCAAGAGACCGGCTAAGCCTGGCACAGTCTTTCTACATCAGTTCCGTCGAGATTTGTTCACCGTGATAAGCGGTTCTCCGCCATCAGTTTAAAGTTAGAAACTTTCCTCCGAATGACAAAGATCCCGTACGAAAATGACTGCAGCATGGTTTCTTCTAAGAAAGGGAAAATACCGTGGATCGAGCTCAACGGGCAACAAATCGCCGATTCCAATTTTTGTATTCGGTTTTTGGAGAAGGAATTTCAAGTGGACGTTGATTCGCATTTGAGCGCCACAGAAAGAGCCATTGGGCACATTATCCGCACCATGTTGGAGGAAAACACTTTTTGGTAGGTGGAAAGGTTTTAGTTTTGCCATTTTGTACAAATACGGCTAGCTTGTACTCTTTTATTCACCTCAGTTGCCACTGACTATATAGGTGGTTTTCATGTTACGTCATCGCCGCCATGCTGGTGGCCATAAACAATAGTTCTCTCATTAGCTCCTTTTGTTCGTCCACCAGCGTTTGTTCGTTTCACTATTGTTATCTATGTCTCTAGAGATTGGTTGCAAACCACCTATTGATTTGCATTGATATTATATTTAAATGTCACGCTTCACTAAAAATAATATACTGATTTGCAATTCAAAATATTTTTAACTGAAATGAACTTTCAAAATCATCAATTTTTCCTACACCATCATTGTTTCAGGGCCTCTTCATATGAGCCCGGTTAGCGGGACGAATTATGGAAAATGGAAAATGGGACGAAATATGTCAGCCCAATTCTGCCGGTGTACGTGATAGCATGCACAAACATATTAACTCATGATTTTCTTTGCTATAATTTTGAAAATTCTTATATCTTTACAAATTCAGCATCGAGAAATCATTCTTGATTAATGAAGTCTGAGAAATAGGCCAGAATGATGCTTAATTTCATCCTCCTTCGACATAGACGCACGTGTATAGAGGACATCGATCGCGCTTGGTGGTTGCCACATTTTGGTAAAGTTTGGCGACAACCGGTTGCTATGGTAACGAGATATGACGTCATAAGTAATATGTCAACCCATTTTTGAAGAAAAAAGCGTGTTTTTCACCTTTTTTCAGCGAAAAAACATATAAAATGCTACCAAAAGCATCAAAATGTTTGATTGTATGTTATTTTGCAACTCTAGCAAACAATATTTGCAATTTCCGCATTTTTCCGATAAATTTGAATTTTTAGTAAAATCCAAGATGGCTTTTTTTGGAGAAAAATTAGCAGCATGACCAGTGATCTGAGAAGAACATTTACATTGATTACATAACACTGCTTAATAGTTTCTGTTTTGTTGTTTGTCTACAGGACAAGTGTGTACACACGCTTGTGTACTGACTATGGCTCGACCGCACGAGAAAAAATGACTGACCATCTTCCTGGTTATCTTGGTTTTTACCCAATGAAACATCTGTTACTTTCCTGGGCTAAGAGCACACAAAAGCGTAATATGTGGTCCCATGGGATTGGTCGACACACAGATCAAGAGATCTATGGAATAGCTGAGAGAGATCTGCTTGCAGTATCGGAGATTTTGGGCGAGAAACAATTCCTGTTTGGGGACAAGCCTTGCTTAGCTGACGCTGCAGTTTTTGCCTTCATCGTTGCATGCGCTTGGGATATGCCAGAAAGTCCTATTGTTCAACTCACCAAGTCTAAAGCAAAGAATCTTGATAGGCATGCTCAGAGAATAAAGGAGATGTATTATCCAGACTTGGATGCAATCATGACAGAGAAACCCAAGTCTGAATAAAGACAAGGCGTGTGTTTCAGTCTGCTTTTGTTGCATGCTCATTTGAAAATTACAGTAACATTTTAAAGTGTTTGTAAACTTTAATTTGTGAAAGCTGACAAACTAAAACAGCAAACGCCTGGCGTCTTTATTGGATATATCCCAAAATACAGTTAACTCTCTGTAAGAGCGACACTGTCCGATAAAAGTTTATTTACCGATGTACTAATTGTTATTTTTCAGGATAAGCTTTTAATTAATTATTCTGTAACGTGACATGCGCGTGACATGCACTTATAGAGCGCTATCGTGTGCATCACGTACAGTACCTAGCTATAATTCTCGCAACATTTGTTGCGACACATGTGACTGTACATGTGGGTCTCCTTCCCTTCCAGGAGTAGTAAACTCAATATTGAGAGGGAAGGACGCGAACTGTCAGGAAGAATATGCATTGAGCGTGAAGCGGTCCAAACTATATGTCACGACGATTGTAGGTTTAGTTGAACAGAACGTGATTGTAACTAAGCTTGCGGCCTCAATTAACATAAGGTTTACTTAATAGCCAAGATATAACCGCAAAATGAATTCAGTAGAATTATACTGATGCTTAATACATTGTTGTAAGATATTAAGTTCAGTGTTGTATACGTAGAGAACCGATAGAGACGAGATCGGAAGGAGAATAAATCCGGACGCATTACTTACTTAGTAGTCCTCTTCGTGTGAAACACCTAAGGCGATCTACATTTTATTGAGTCGGTATAAATCCTTGCGGACAGCACACCAACTGCATGTACAAAGTATAAAACTAAATCAAAGGAGATTTTAAAGTTCATTGCATGGCTGAATAATCAAGACGTTTAGACTTAAAAGTAGTTAATGATCAACCTTCAACTAATTCAGCAGGTAGGCTACTTCAAAATCTAATAGTTCTTGGAAAAAAGGAATAGCAATAGACATCTTTAGTTACATCGATATGTAATCAGTGTACTAAGTGATAATTATGTTTCGGCCCCGAGTTCTGAGATCAGTGTGTGGGCGGAGGTAATTATTTATCTCTCCATATAACTTTCTTTTTTTACTTCTATTTTTTGAATACTTTTTCCTATTTTTTCACTTTTTTTTGTTCAAATTTTTCCTATTGAACTATTTTTCTTTTTTTCACCTTCTTACCTGCTTAACACCCTGCTTATAGTTTCATTCGTATTATTGGCCCGATCTACAAGGTGCTTCCCTTTTGGTTTGTATGTGTTTCCCTTATGGATCTTAACGCTTCAACTTGTCCTTGTTCTTCCAGATACTATTTTAAGGAAAACTGAAACCTATTTTTCTATTTAAGTGTTTTAACTTTGAAAAGCCAAAACATATTTAGTAAAGCACTAAAAGTATACAATGCACTATCTCGCAATCACGGTCAACCTGTTAACTATGAGGGGTCATCTCCGCCAAAATCCTGTTTCAAATTCTGTTATGTAGAACCTGTAAATTTTATTACTTTACATCAAATTCTTTTCTCAAATCATTAAAAATGAAATTGTACCAACAGAATAGAATTTAGGGAATCAGAACGGAATTTGAACCAACAAAACATCGTAACACAACGGAACATGTACAGAAATTGGAGCATGTATACCTCCAGCCTAAAAAAGGTACCCCTTTCGGGCGGAGCATCCCCGTATAGCCCATTATAGGGAGTACCCCCCCCCCCCCCCCGGGCCGCGACCACTTTCAACGCTGATGATTTGAATTTTTCTATTGTTTTGAACCTCTGGTAAGCAACTACTCGCCCATATGTATTGTAAAATGTTTTTTTTGTAACGTATAGTAATATATAAAGTGTGTTGTCTTGTCATGTTTTGATGTTACTACAGGCGCAAACTGACCAATGTGTTAGAGTGCAAGTCAAATAAAACGAAAATCATTTTTTTTTACTTAAAGATATTTATTGGCGAAGTTTGCCCTAAGAGTTACAATGCTTATCGAGAGGGCTCACTTCAGAAAATCGTTGGTCCCTTGAATCAAAACATCAATATGATACATTGTTATATAGCTGGGGTTTCTCTCAATACAACGCGCGCGTTCATTGGTTGATACATGGTCACATCATGTGACATCTAACAAACAAACTGTTTCCCGCCAAACGTCCATGAGCGGGCAACATTTTTAACGTCAGAGGGGATCAGACCGTGACATACTGCCTTGTATCACTTAATGACTGATCCCTTGGGAAACAGTGAATTTTGTTTCCCTCGAATCTCGATTTTGAGGTGGTTTCGAGGTTATTTAATACAGGTTCATATGATTCAAGGTTAAGACCTCTGACCTCATGTAAGCGACCACCTTCGCTTTGAATTTTGGATGATCGCTTACGTTCGGTTCAACTGTATGAAAAGATATGAAAATAATAACAGAAGTGTTGTGACAAGACATATATATCTCGTCACGCTTTTTGTTCAAGAGGGCATTATTGGACAAATTCCATTGTTGATACGCTATACGACTCTCTCGTAGATTCAGCGACCTATTTATAGTCGGATATCGTTATAGAGAACAACTATGCAGATAGCAGTGTACCTTGACATTGCTGCCACCATACTTGTTTTCATTTACCTCACTCAAAGAAGTCCCAACGTAACAAGAGCACGAGACCCGCTATTAAAAGCCTGGCGCATTCGTTCTGTATCAGTACCGTCGAGATATGTTTACCGTGGTAAGCGGTTTTCCGCCATGTGTGAATTTGTTCCCAACGGTAAAGTCTGAAATCCACGCGAAACGCGAAAAATTGGCAATCCGCGGCACTGAACTCCCGCGAAAATTTTATGCCGCATGGTCAGCACGGTGGAAGTGTTGTGAGAAGACATCTCTTGTCACGCTTGTTGTTCAAGAGGGCGTAACGGACAACTGAATGCCATTGTTGATACGTCGCGCGCTCCCATTCAGTGACTCATACCAGGGCGCTGAAAAGAATGGGCGGTGCAACGTGATGCGGAGAGAGACTGGGCCGAGCGTCCTCGAGAGAGCCGGAGTTAAAAAAATGGCGGCAAATGGAGATCGATGGCTGATGAAGAAAAGGGATCGCTGCAAGAAAACGGTACATGATAGCCACTTAATGTTTTCGACATGAAGATTTCAATGTATTTTCAAAGCTGTAGGCGAGAAAGAACGGGTTTTATACTGTAACATTTATCGCGAATTATTTGAAATAAAACGAGCTTGTTAGAAATGCGTTACGCAAAATGTTTGCACTCAAAAACTAAAACATTAATTCCCTGCGAACTATGACAGTGAACGGCTAAATGTTAAGAGTATAGATAGAGGACCTTTTGCTCTTTCATCCGTGTAAATTTCGTTTTGAACTTTTTTGAACTTTTTTAGTTACATGCTATAGAATTAAGGTGGTTGTTCTGTGATGCGATTAATATTGAGACTGACTAGCTGTGGAAGCATATTTTTGTTTAAAAAAACTTCATGTGTCCTATTCAGGCACTACTAAAGCATTGAATGATAGGTTTGATCAAATGAAGGCCCCAAAACACTAAAAACGTTTCATTGATAAAGTGTAAATTGTTGAAACATGCAGTGATTATAGTTATTGATAGCAGTTAAATTAAAGTGGTTGGGTCTCTGATCCTGATGGCATAATGTACTGTACTGCATTATAAAATCTGAGGCAATTTTAAAAGCGGATTTTCTGCTTCCAGTCACACAGTTATTTAGCCATTTTTTAACCCATTGACACCTGAGGATTTTTACGTTTTTGAGTGATTTTCTGCATACACACGCCCCATAGGATTTCGTGACTTCATATTTGGAGTTACCATTAAAAGTGCTGCTGTTCTAAAACACTGAAGGCTCGAGTTTACTGGAAACGTCATTGTGACGATCTTATTTTGCTTGGTTGATTTGCAATAAAGGGTCTAATATGAATTATCTACGATTTTTGGTAAGTTCACAGCCATTTTTCATCTTTAGTAGCTGCCTGATGAGCATCATTAAGCTTGGAGGTAGTTCAGAGTCCACTTCTCAATGAAGCGAGTTAGGTGTTGTACTTCGTTTACGAATTTGGCTCGTTGCTCGTTGAACTGGAAATGGCCGCCTGGAAACGAAGTGGCTTTGGGACTCGACTCTGGATGAATTTCTCGACCTACCGCGGCATATTTTGGAAGTTGCGACCACAGGAGAACACAACAAGCGCGAAATTTCGGCGGTGGGTCAGAGTGGCTGTGGACTAAGTATATATATGAAAAGTGTGGAGGACGGAATGGACGCTGTCGAAAAATCTCTTTATTTCCCAGCATGCAGTGCGGTGGTGATGTTGAAAATCGAGGCAAGGCGAGTATGCCCTAGAATAAGAAGCTGTAGCTCGGCCCGAGCAACGAATAAGAGCAAAAAAATTCACTGCTAAGCTAGGACTAGGACTGAATTTTGCTGTAAATGTTGACTTTTGGGTTTGCCACGATGATTTGAATAAAAAAAACTAAAGGCAAAAACGTGATTTTTGTTGTTTTTCTATGACGTTAAAAACGGTAATTTTTGTTATTGCCCAAATTCAAACGCTGATATTCTGCAAAAATCGCTGACTTTTTTGTGTTTATTGGGTATCTCAATTTGAAAGACTTTCTAGTCAATGCTCACAACTGCTAGTTAAGGCAATGTTCGCACGATTGAGAAAGTTACAATTTTTTAAAGCAGTGGAGTCTTGTACGGGCGGTTACGGGCGGTTCAGGTGTCAATGGGTTAAAGACCTGTGAAATAATAAATATCAGTGTGCTGTGATACTGCGCGGTAGGACATTAATACATTCCCAACATAATTTTTATGACAGACAACACTTACAAATGATTAAATTCAGCAATGGTTAAACCATTATCTGCATAGGATATGTTTGTGGATTTAAACATAAACACAATGTACAGAACATAAGAAGAACAACAGAAAGGAAAGGGGCCATATTGTATTGTGTAAGACTAACATACATGCACTTTGTTATAGCAACATCTATAGGGTCGACAGGGACATCTCTTTATGGTCCTTTATATCTGATGTGGATATTTTGTGATAAGATAAGATGAGACGTTACGTTCTTACCCTGTCAACCCTTTTAACTATTTACAATGCCAGGGCCATTGCCAGTATGAGGCAAACCAAGGCACTTGCCTCAGTCATGATCCCAGTGTTTTGTTTAAACGCAGTCATCATAAAGACCCTAAATAGCTAAATGGGGAATTTAACCATGGATATTGCCTCAGTCTTTATTTTTTTTCTGGCTACGGCCCTGAATGCTACATCCTGAAGGAAGGGTGGTAGCTGTTCGGGGCTGTACTTCAGAGTTTAAAAGTGAGACAGGGATCAAGTTGCAAGCAAAGCCATACACTGTATAAACTTTTATAATAATAAAAAAGGATCAAAACAAAACCCCTAAAATCTCATGCCTTTTCAGTATAATGTCCAATGTTGCAAATGGCATATATCAAAAACTAATTTTAATCAATATAATAGCCTGCAGAACAGGCGTTATTTTTTTAAGTGTTTCAGGCGAGCGCGGAGCGCGGAGCGCGAAGGGAGAAAAAAAATAACGCCTGTCCGCACACCATTGTTTGTGTCCTTCCGCCCCCATACACACCCCCAAATCACCAACCAATCATAACGCAAAACGGCCTATTTTGGCCCCATATGGTGCGAGAGCCAAACCGACCACCGGCGAAGGTATAAAGTATAAAACGTCCTGGTTTTGCGAACATACGCCAACTACTCAAAAGAAAGCATTTGCAGATTCTGGTGTCCGAAACTGTGAAGCGTTCCAGTTCTGTGACAAATTTTCGGCAACCCATTAGGGAAGACCGCAAAGGAGCCAAGATCTGTGAAATTTTATACCAGTTTGGACTTCATGTCGAATAGTCACACGCGTAAAATGGCAAGCACGCACAACTTTACATGTAACCTTATGCTTTTTAATGCCATTTGCTCCTTCTATTTGTTTTGAACGAGTGTACATTTAGCTTATTTTGGAGGATTTTGGTGCTGACCGATTGAACTTTTGTAAAAAATGCCGCGTGCATGCAATGGACAGGAGGTCAAATCTGTCTATTGTGATTTCCTGTAGTTTTTGTTCTCGTAAAATTATGAGCATTCTTTTTTTCATTGCGGTTAGAGTGTTGCTTTCGGCATGTTAGTTATATATATATACGAAAGATTTTCACCACTTCTTCTCTGAAATGAGATGTCGTCCTTGCATGTCCATCTTGCCATGTTTTTGTCAGACGCTGGGCCCAGCTGTTTTAGTTTTCGTAGGATTTGTCACGAAAATCGATCTGTAGATTCAAGCTTAGCAGAGAGAGAGAGAGAGAGATGCAGCTTTTAAAAGTAAGCCATTCATTTTGTAGAGAGTTGAAGTTTACGCGAGGTTTGTCTCAGACAAGGCTGTGATTTTAGCATCGGTTCCGCTTTGCCGGTCTAGTGTCTGTTTTGTTTATGCCATTGTTATGTGTCATACCATTATGATCACATGATATCGAGTAGCCAATTGGATAGCCGCGTTCATATATGAACGCCGGAACAGCACGAACAATGGTGTGCGGACAGGCGTTATTTTTTTCTCCCCTCGCTCGCCTGCCGCGCTCGCCTGAAACGCTTAAAATATAACGCCTGTTCTGCAGGCTATCAATATAACCAATCTCCCCTAAAAAAATAGAACTGATATAGGAATTTCAAACACAAAAAGTTGTTTTGCATCTCCCAGTCACTTTATATCTATCTGATTATTCCCCCTTAAACCCTCACTCCCCCCCCCCCCCCCCCCCCCCCCCCTCCCTCCCCTGGGTCCCATAAGAATCGCTTAAGTTTGTTTTTGTTTTTTGTTTTTTTGTTTTATTTACTCCATTTTTTTATTATGCTTAATAAGTTTATTTACAGTGAGATGTTTACATATTGAAAGGTACTGAATTAAGTTGTAAAGAGAGTACCATTTACTTAATACTTTTGAAATAATGATTTTAATTTGATATTATTTTAGTCTCGATCTCTTCTTTTCATTTGAATGACCAGACAAAATAATCAGGAAACTGAAGGAAAGATCAGTTTGCTTTGGGCTATGGGAATATCACAAGGAAATGTCATATATCGCTTTTTAGTATATACTGAAACAGTGGATAGCATTGTTGGCGCGCGCTGATTGGCTACTGAAACTCGGAATAGCAAGTGCTATTCATCTTCCAGCAATTTGCGCGCGAAAATTATAATCGTTGACAGGAATAAATGAGTTAAAAAGCATCATTTTCGTCATATTATCTCACTGTTTCAGCATATACTAAAACAACTATTCACCTCAGTGTAGGTGGGTAGTGGTGGATATTTACCTCGCCGCTTCGTGGCTCGGTAAATATCCACCACTACCCACCTCCACTTCGGTGAATAGTTGTTAAATACAACACTGATATTTAATTAATTAAGATGTACCATACTCAATGAATGACCTGTCAAATGGAAACTAAAGGGTAATGTTTGCTCCAGGACAATGGGAATACAGTATCACAAAAGGAAACATATAGCTTGTATATATGACACTGACATTTATTTATCAATCTATATTTAATATATCAACAGTTATTTTTGTTGAAGATATGTTCCACATAACTAAAACAATGTCAGGAACCTCTGTATTCATTCCTTAATAAAGGTAATCAAAATGGGTCTAGCAGCTTATTAACAAAAGCATCAGCTCTATCATTTTAATGTAGTTGATTAAAATTAACTATATAATATCTTGCATCACGTGGTTAATAGAAGAAATTTTTTAGACTAGAAAAATTCAATTCCCTTATTTTTGAACCATTGAAGCAATCAGCAAGACAGATTTGACAAAACGAAGGCACCGAAACAGGTAAAATTATTTATTGATGAAGTATTACTTATAAATGATTAAAAGCAAGTGGCCCAATAACCCCTCAAAACAACTACCTTTAATAAGTCTATAGCTTGAAACTCAAAAAGTTCAAAAAAGTTCAAGATGACATTTACCCAAATGAAAGAGTGATAGATCCTCTACGATCGGCGAATGCAGCCGTCTGCTGCCATAGTTCGTTATATTTTCATTATCGCCTACAGCTTAAAAAATACATTGAAATGTTCATTTCGGAGTGGAAATCTGGTACCGTTTTCTTTACACTGCTATCAATAACTATAATCACTGCATGTTTCAACAATTTACACTTTATCAATGAAACGCTTTTAGTGTTTGGGGGCCTTCATTTGATCAAACCTACCATTCAATACTTTAGCAGTGCTTGAATAGGACACATGAAGTATTTTTAAACAAAAATATGCTTCCACAGCTAGTCAGTCTCAATATTAATCGCATCACAGAACAACAAACCTTAATTCTATAGCATGTAACTAAAAAAGTTCAAAACGAAATTTACACGGATGAAAGAGCAAAAGGTCCTCTATCTATACTCTTAACGTTTAGCCGTTTACTGTCATAGTTCGCAGGGAATTAATGTTTTAGTTTTTGAGTGCAAACATTTTGCGTAACGCATTTCTAACAAGCTCGTTTTATTTCAAATAATTCGTGATAAATGTTACAGTATAAAACCCGTTCTTTCTCGCCTACAGCTTTCAAAATACATTGAAATCTTCATGTCGAAAACATTAAGTGGCTATCATGTACCGTTTTCTTGCAGCGATCCCTTTTCTTCATCAGCTGTCGATCTCCATTTGCCGCCATTTTTTAACTCCGGCTCTCTCGAGGGCGCTCGGCCCAGTCTCAATCCGCATCACACATCGCCCAAGCGCTCGCCCCTGACTCGTCCCCAGTCGTCTCTCATTATTAGTATTTGGCGTGGAAGACTAGAACGGGCTCTTTAACGAAGGGGATGACGGGAAGGAAGAAGGTAGAAGCGAGAAACGACTGGCAAATCGTGTGTCGAAAAGTTGGCAAATCAGTCGAAAAGTTGGTATTTGCTTTTTCTGACGTTTTTTCGTACTTGTACATGTGAAGAATTGTAATACGAGTAGATCAGTGTAATTTCAGCGGTGTTGAAAGTTAAGAGAAGCTTTTTCTTCGAGTAGCCTTTTGGATTTCCAAAATGGCGTCCGGTTGAGCCGGTGGAAGTGACAAAAATCCTCATCTTTCTTCTTTAGTAAGACTTTAACACAATATATATTTTCACGATTGAAAAGCATTGAGTTTAAGGCGTACATGCCATGTATTTTCTGTAGATGAGTGCTGCGTTGTGCATGTCTGTATTAGTCTATATTGCTGTCCGGGTGTTTTAATAACATATTTTTTAACCTGTATATGAGAGAGTCAGGATGATTTAAAAATTGCAAAACAAGAGGGTAGGGGGGCAAGGGCATAAGGTGTTGCATAAGGGTGTCTGTATTGTTGTCAGGATATACCAAAACTATGTTTTAATATCATTTTGTTTAAGCTGTATATAAAAGATCCAGGTAGATTTCAAAACCACAAAACAAGAGGGCAGGGGCAAGGCGTAGTGGGATACCAAAACTGTGTTCAAATATAATTTGTTTATTTTGTATATTAGAGAGTCACTGGTAGATTTAAAAACCACAAAACAAGAGGGCAGGGACAAGGGCATAATGTGAAGAAAACAAAATATGTGAAGGCAGAGGAAAGCTATACAGGGTTTGCCTTGAAAATTGAAGGTGTCTGTATTGCTGTCAGGATATTGAAACTGTATCTTAATATCATTTTGTTTAATTTCTATATAAGAGAGTCGGGTAGATTTGAAAACCACAAAATGAGAGGGTAGTGGGCAAGGGCATAAGATGACAAAAACAAAAACATGAAGGCAGAGAGAAAAAAATATATGTAAGGGTTTGTTCTTGTATATGAAATTTTATAACAACTGGAGGGCAAAATAGTTATGTGGATTAGCAATGTGGACATGTTTTATGTTGCATTGATTGAGGGTGTCTGTAATGCCGTCTGGACATCAAAACTTTTTATTACATTTAATTTGTTTGATCTGTATATAAGAGAGCCATGCCAGGCAGATTTAAAAACCACAAAACAAGTGGGTAGGGGACAAGGGCATAGGGTACCGCACTGAGGTTGCTTGTATTGCAGTCAGGATACCAAAACTATGTTTTAATATTTTTGTTGAATTTGTATACCATACTTATTCGATAAAGTGCCTTCCTTCAAATAATCGCCCACCCTAAATAAGTGTCCACTCAGAAAGCCAAAAAAATTAAGTGCCCACCCCTTACCACCCTCCCCACCCACACCTCAAAAACATTTTTGTACTAGTCCATCTTGACGTAGGAGGGGCATCAATTCTGTTCCCGAAATTGGCTTTTAATTTAATTCCTTGACTGACCGTTCAAAGCTCAGATTTTTAATGAACTGTTTATACTGTTTATGCCTTATTCATGTTTGAGTCTGAGTTTTGTTTTATTGTTTTATTTGGTTGAAGCGAAATATACTTGTTATCCTTTGTTTTGTTATTCTGTAAAAATGTCCTCATTTTCTGAAAATGTTGAAAAAATAATAAGCACCAACCCTCAAATAACCACCCACCTTGAATATGGTGAGCACCCAACCGCATAGCCTGCAGAACAGGCGTTATTTTTTTAAGCGTTTCAGGCGAGCGCGGCAGGCAAACGCGAAGCGCGAGGCGAGCGCGGAGCGCGAGGGGAGAAAAAAAATAACGCCTGTCCGCACACCATTGTTCGTGCTGTTCCGGCGTTCATATATGAACGCGGCTATCCAATTGGCTGCTCGATATCATGTGATCATAATGGTATGACACATAATAACGGCGTAAACAAAACAGACACTAGACCGGCGAAGCGGAACCGATAATGAAATCACAGCTCACGTAAACTTCAATTCACAAACCTCACGTAAACTTCAATTCTCTACAAAATGAATGGCTAACTTTTAAAGCTACATCTCTCTCTGCTAAGCTTGAATCTACAGATCGATTTTCGTGGCAATTCCTACGAAAACTAAAATAGCTGGGCCCAGCGTGACAAAAAACATGGCAAGATAGAAGATAGACACGCAAGGGCGACATCTCATTTCAGATCCTGTCATTTTAGAGAAGAAGTGAAAATCTTTCGTATATATAACTAACATGCCGAAAGCAACACTCTAACCGCAATGAAAAAAAGAATGCTCATAATTTATCGAGAACAAAAACTACAGTAAATCACAACAGACAGATTTGACCTTCCGACCATTGCATGCACGCGGCATTTTTTACAAAAGTTCAATCGGTCAGCACCAAAATCCTCCAAAACAAGCTAAATGTACACTCGTTCAAAACAAATAGAAGGAGCAAATGGCATTAAAAAGCATAAGGTTACATGTAAAGTCGTGCGTGCTTGCCATTTTACTCGTGTGACTCTTCGACATGAAGTCCAAGCTGGGATAAAATTTCACAGATCTTGGCTCCTTTACGGTCTTCCCTAATGGGTTGCCGAAAACTTGTCACAGAACTGGAACGCTTCACAGTTTCGGACACCAGAATCTCCAAGTCTTCTGCAAATGCTTTCTTTTGAGTAGCTGGCGTATGTTCGGCGCAGAACCATCAGGACATTTTATACCTTCGCCGGTGGTCGGTTTGGCTCTCGCACCATATGGGGCCAAAATGGCACCGCGGACGTTTGCACATGCGTAAACTTCAAGCACTTCCGGTCCGTTAAACACAACACTTCTGCATGAACCAACAGACCTAGATTTTCTAGATGCAATGATGAAAGGACCAAAACCGAAGAAAATTATGCTACGTACACGATCGGTTCTTGCATGAATACATTTCGAGATGGAGTGAAGACTTGTTTTTTGTGAAAAAATGCAATGCAAAAATTATTTTTTCATATTTCGTTGTTGGTGCAAACACCAAACCCCTTGGTGCAAACGCTTGAAACTTGAACGATGAAAAAACTTTTCAACGAAACAAACTTTTTCTCTACCTTTGTTTTATAACTCTTACTTTTTGTTTTCAAACTTCGCGGTACGGGAGTTTTATGTTGTTTATGTTGTAGTTCATTTTTTATTTCAGGTAATTTTTGTTTTTCCTTTGTTTCAAATTCATGAGCATATATTACCATACCCAAAAACAATGGAAAAATAAAAATTACCCGAGATAAAAACATTAACTACAACATTTACATGGGATTACAGTATGTCACCGGAAATGCGTAATTCACCGGATGCTCAGTTTTCTACTCATGCGCAGTGCGTTCTGCCGCGGTGTCGGCCAAAATAGGCCGTTTTGCGTTATGATTGGTTGGTAATTTGGGGGTGTGTATGGGGGCGGAAGGGCACAAACAATAATGTGCGGACAGGCGTTATTTTTTTCTCCCCTCGCGCTCCGCGCTCGCCTGCCGCGCTCGCCTGAAACGCTTAAAAAAATAACGCCTGTTCTGCAGGCTACCAACCGCAAGGTCCCAAAATGAAATAAGCACCCAGGGCACTTATTGCAGTAAGTATGGTTTAAGAGAGTAACCACAAAATAAGAGGGTAGGGGCAAGGGCATAAGGTTAGAAAACAAAACAAAAACAAAATATGTGAAAAAATAATATAGGGTTTGTCCTTATAATAGTTACAGTATATAACATCTGGAAGGCAAAATAGTAATGTTGACTGGAAAAAACTTTTTCAGGCAGATGAGGGACATAAATGTACAACCCAGTACAGAAAAGCAGTGTACAAGATAATATATGAAGTACAGTTCAGTGTTGCATCGAGGATGTCTGCAGTGAAAAACTGTGAATAAACCACAAAACAAGAGGAGGCGGCTTCGATGGCAGTTATTTTCATGTGCTTTACTTCTCTCCCCCGACATCCCGTACAACTGTGTAGCGTTGTCGTCTTTCTTTCATAACCATACTATGTATGTATGTTCTGGTGTGAGCTGAAAGGACGCGAAGGCATGCACACTCCATTGTATCTTTAGCGACCATTTCAAGGCCAGCACATCCCGCAACCGTTAAACATTCGTAGCCCTGAGTATATATCAAAGAAACGAACTGATATTAAAAATGTTATAACACTACTTGTTCAGATTGCAACATATGCAAATCATAAAGTTTAAGCTTATAAATTATTCAAAATGTCCAATATGTAGCGTGAAAATGCGGATTAAGATAACAATAGAAGCTACAAACCTCGGTCAGGTGATGAGTGGATAGCCACTGTACGTGATTTTTGGTCTCCTTGCCGATCACCACGCTTCTTGTTCGAATTTTTCATCATTTTGATCCAGCCCTGTTTTCTCATAAAATGCTCAACCGAGCTCGGCTCTACATAGAATATGAGGGCAAGGTAACTTCCGACTCAAAAAGGCCCGATGGAACGGCCTATTTTCCAAATTTAGAATTTCACCACCGTCCGCTATTATTTCGTCCGCCATCTTGAAAACAGGATCTGCCAGTCGTCTCCCCTCTTACCTCCTTCCCATCACACCTCGCGCTCTTCTCGTTAATTGAGAGACGACTGGGGACGAGTCACCGCCCATTCTTTTCAGCGCCCTGCTCATACACAGACCGACAGACCGCAATTTGCGTGTATAAAGAAAAAATAGCTGAAACCATGGAAATAGCAGTGTATGTTGGCATTGTTGCCATCATATTTGTTTTCATTTATCTCATCGCAAAGAAATCCCAACGTAAAAAGAGCAAGAGACCCGCTAAGCCTGGCACAGTCATTCTTCATCAGTTCCGTCGAGATACGTTTACCGTGATAAGCGGTTCTCCGCCATGTTTAAAGTTAGAAACTTTTCTTCGTATGACAAAGATCCCGTACGAAAATGACTACAGCTTGCAGTTTTCTAAGAAGGGGAAAATACCGTGGATCGAGCTGAACGGGCAAGAAATCGCCGATTCCAATTTCTGTATTCGATTTTTGGAGAAAGAGTTTCAAGTGGACGTTGATTCGCATTTGAGCGCCACAGAAAGGGCCATTGGTCACTGTATCCTCACCATGTTGGACGAAAACACTTATTGGTAAGTGGAAAGGTCTTAGTTTTACTACTTTTAACATCTTGACTGACTGGATCTCAGTTATCTGACAACATGGAGCATGTTCATAAGCACGTTTCACTTTATTTACAGTCAACGCACTTCACGCGTGAACGCACAACTTCAACTATTCATCGATTAGGTCATTCTTCGATTTCATTCTTCCAAAAATTTGCTGATTATTCGTATCTTTTATTTTATAATCGAATCATGAATTTCGTTATTAAAAATAATGTTCATGACAGTGTAAGAATGATAAGATTTTTCGTCCGTTTAGATAAAACTATTTTTTATAAGGTAGCTTTTTTTTCTTACACGTAACTTTGAATAGTTTCAGTGTTGTGCGCCGTGGGAATTTAATTTACGCAGAAAGTTTTGCCGAAAGTTTTGGACTCCCGTACGAATAGCAAATCGCGCTTGGCCGTACGGGAGTATACTTTGACGCGAAAAATTTCTAAGTGTCAAGAAATGAGTCGCTCGCATAGTATACAGAGACTCGGCAAATTAGTCTGAGCCAAATCAACATCGCTTACCAGAAGCGCTTCGTAAAGCTAAACGAACATTTAATATTGTGGATCAATAAAAGTGAAGAATAACATCGAAAATTGCCGAAAGTTTTGGACTCCCGTACTAATAGCAAATCGAAGTCGGCCGTACGGGAGTATTCTATGAAGAGAAAAATTTCAGTGTCACGAAATGAGTCGCTCGCGTAGTATACAGAGACTCGGCAAATTAGTCTGAGCCAAATCAACATCGCTTACCAGAAGCGCTTCGTAAAGCTAAACGAACATTTAATATTGTGGATCAACAAAAGTGAAGAATAACATCGAGAATTGCCGAAAGTTTTGGACTCCCGTACGAATAGCAAATGGCAGTCCGCGTACGGGTGCCGTACGAATAGCCACTGCGTTTAATTTAACCGCGAGCATTAATTTAACCGCCCAAATTAACGGTCTTCATGAGATCGGGTTTACCTCGGTGTAAGAACCTGTGACTTTTTCCTTTGTTTTTTAGCTTTGTAGTATTGTATTTCCAGTTGACTCTATTGTTTTATGCCTTTTGTCTTCTTTGTTTTACGTATAAAATTCGTATGCTAATCAAACAAAATGTAAACAATCACATTATCACTCAGGACAGTCACGCAAACATCCCTGACCCTGGTAAACACAACCTGGTGACAAAACAATAAAATTTCCATCTTTTGGGGAATATATATATATATATAAACAGAGAAACAATATAAAAAGTGTTCGTAGGAGTGCTCGATGCAAATACATGCAGAGCGAGATACAATTTAAGATAGAAAATTTCTAGAGACAGTTACTCGAGTTTCACGCACTAAGCGATCATCAGACTGTGCCGTTGGAGGCAGTAGAAATAAAATTTAAACTAAATTAAGGAGGGCGGTTGGAATGATCCCGCTTCTGATTGGCTGCATAGAACTTATTTTCATGCCGGCATTTCGTAATCAACTCAGATCTCTTGTTGAGGAGTGAAGACCTGTCGGCAGTTAAGATGCATAGCTTCTCAGACAAACATAGATTGCATCGGGAAAGATGACCCTTGTAAGCGCTTGCTCGTTTAATAATAGACCATTTGATGGAGTAATTGATTGGTTGAACGAAAGCTTGTGGTTGTTGTACCTTGTTTTGAAACTATGTTCTGTCATCCCGATATAAACCTTTGTATCACCGGAAGTAGGGGTGACTTCGGCTTGATAGACAATACTACCGGTAAGACACGCGCCATCGAGAGGGCAAAGGGCCTTGTTTCTGCAGTTACATTTGTTAGATTCCATGTGTCGGAAACTGTGGTTGTTTATATTCGTATATTGTCGTGATTGCGAGTGATTTTCAAGTACAAGTGTAATTAGGTGCTAACTCAATTAGTAGGGATATAAAAAGAGTTGTACTTTAGAGCGAGCCAAAGAAAACAAACTATGACAGCAAACGAACATTCCTACCCGAGGCGTGTTGACACATGTTTGCTAGAGATAAGAGAACAATGCGAGTGTTATGAAATATAGAGAAATCCTAGACGATAGTTTTTTAGAGTAAACCTGAAAGTTGTAGCCGACGCTTTGAAATAAGCGAGAGAAATTGATCGAAACCGCCGTACCATTTCCTAAACCTGGCACCTCCGACAAATGGACAATGATAGATCTGGATCTATCTAAACCGAATCTCCAAGATGGAAAAGATGATCAGTGAGCTGAACGGAAAACTCAAAACCTTGAGTTTTCGAATCAATAAGACAAATGAAATTATCGACAAGCACGATAAAGAAGCTTCAGAGAGACACCAAGCTTCAATCGCCAATATCGCGTCAGCCGTGAATAACCTAAAAGAGAGTATTGAAGAAAAGAAATTTTCCAAAGGAGAAACAGAGGAACAAGTCAATGAATGGAGCACAGACGCCGAATCCATGCTTGCTGAAGCCGATGAATGTATCAGGAAGATTGCCAAACAGATCAAGGACATGAATCTTGCTGCACAAGACGCAGATACCTTACAAGCACACCAAAAAGCCATAGAGCTGGAACGACTACTGACTGAACAGAAGCTGCAGCAAGAGCAAGAAGGAGCGGCAAAAGCACATGCCGAACAGTTGGCCTTTGAGAAACAGAAAATGGAACTCGAAATGCAACACCAACAACAAATCCTTTCACTCAAGGGACATGACGCGAGCACTAGCGCGAGTGAGGGAGCGGCTGTGAGAATCACAAAAATGCCCAAATTGGTCATTTCCAAGTTCGACGGAACGCCACAAGATTGGGTTCGATTTTGGGGACAATTCTCTTCCCAAAGTGACAGCGCCAAGGAACCAGCCATCACAAAATTCTCGTATTTGAAGGAGTTGGTCGACATCAAGGTACGGAAACTCGTTGATGGGTTGCCTTTCACTGAAGATGGTTATCACAAGGCCAAGGCTCTCCTTGAGAAACGATATGGACAAACCAGCGAGGTAGTTGGAGCGTACGTCAGAAACATTCTCGAGCTCCCGATAATTCGAGAAAGAGATGTGACTAGGATACACGAGTTCTACGAGAAATTATTGTTTAACGTGGAATCTTTGCAAACACTCAAGAAACTAAATGAACTTGACGCCGCCGCGAGATTCACCTTTGATAAGCTCGAGGTCATAAAGAACGAGCTGGCTTTGATTGATGAGAACTGGCGCGATTGGACCTTCAAAGCATTTCTGGAAACGTTAGAAAAGTGGACAATCAACAACCCGGTACAAAACTCAAAGGGATCGTTTCAAAGGGATCGTTTCAAGCCGCAACAGAAGGCATTTACTGGCAAACAAGAGGAAGGGCCACGACCGTCACGCGGCTGTGTTTATTGTGGGAGCCCAGAACATAGAGCCGTAAATTGCAACAAGGTCACCGATGTGAAGCAAAGAAGAACAATTCTTACTTCTAAACGCCTGTGTTTCAATTGCACAGGACCTCACAGAGCAGCGGTTTGCAAGAGCCAGACGACTTGTCGTCACTGTGACGAAAAACACCACACCTCAATCTGCGATCAAACACAAGCACAAGCACGTGAGCCGGGAATGACCGCAAATCATGTCGGCGAATCGACTGTCATCCATCCAGTTGTTGTGGTCAACGTTGCAGGGTACAAATTTCGAGCCCTTCTAGACAGTGGTGCAAGCCATTCTTATTGCTCCTCAACCTTTGTGAACCTGGTCAAAGCGCAGCCCAAGTCATCTGGTTTACGTCAAATCGCCATGCTGATGGGTGTAACCACGAAAACAATGCAAGAATTTGGCGTGACAATGAATGCCGTGACCGGAAGTTTTCAACTCGACGTGAACGTGACCAAAATTGAGAAGCGAGAATTACCCCTATTAGAAAACCCCCGATACAAGGAAGTTCTCGCCGAGTATCTGCATCTCAGAGGAGTGCACATGGACGATGTTGACGAGAAAAGCCACCTACCAGTCCACCTCATTTTAGGAGCCAACGATTTCGCCAAAATACGCACCGGAGAGCGGTTGCGTGTTGGCCGCCGCGGCGATCCAGTTGCAGAGTACACGCGATTTGGATGGACATTAATGTCACCTGGAGCCGAAACCGACCTTTCACCAGTGTACCTGGCTATAAATTCAACCGCCGATTATGAGCGTTTATGCGCGCTAGACGTCCTAGGTCTAGCAGACACTCCCACAGGAAACCAGGGCGATGTATACGACGAGTTCAAGGAACAATTAACGCGTTCGCCTGAAGGATGGTACGAGACAGCGTTACCATGGAAGGGAAACCATCCTCCCCTTCCAAACAATCACGAGGGGAGTATGCACCGATTGGATTCGCTGTTGCGCAAATTGCAGCGGACCAATATGTTATCTCAATACGACGCAGTCATCCGTGAGCAATTGGAAGAAGGCGTGGTGGAGAGAGTTCCGACTGAAGCCACTGGGAAAGAGTTCTACCTGCCACACCGTGCAGTTGTGCGTGAGAATGCAGAAACAACCAAACTATGAGTGGTGTATGACGCTTCGGCCCGAGCACATGGTGGTGCGCCGTCCCTCAACGAGTGTTTACATGCGGGGCCTCCGTTGCAGAACAAGCTGTGGAGCGTTCTCACCCGCAGTCGGTTCCACCCAGTAGCAGTTGCCGGTGACATACGTAAAGCATTCCTTCAGGTTCGAATCCGAGAAGCCGAACGAGACGCCCTTAGATTTCACTGGATAGTTGATGTTCAATCGCGAGAGGTGGAGACACTTCGTTTCACCAGAGTGCTGTTTGGGTTATCCCCCTCCCCATTCCTGTTGGGTGGAGTAATCCAGCAACACCTTGAGAGCTGGCAGACTCGCCTTCCAGAGTGTGTGAGAGAGGCGCTACGAAGTCTGTATGTCGACGACTTCATTTCCGGCGCGCCCACAGTCCCAAAAGCCAAACAGTTGAAACGTGAAACTACCGGGATTTTCGCAGATGCTAAGTTCGAGTTGCACAAGTGGCACTCGAATGAACCAGAACTTGAGACTGAATGTGAAAACTATGAGCCTACCTTCGCCAAGCAGCAACTTGAATGCGCATCGAATCAAGGCAAGAGCAAACTTTTGGGCCTTCCCTGGAACAAAGATGATGACACCCTGAGCGTGACGTTCCCAGCATCTCCAGCCGAGTTAACAAAACGTGGGATTCTTGCCAACCTAGCCAAAGTCTATGATCCGCTGGGAGTAGTGTCGCCCGTGATGCTAGACGGGAAACGTATCTATCGAGAGGCCTGTAACCAAAAGACCGCGTGGGACACACCTCTCCCAGAAGCTATCGCATTGAAGTGGACAAGGTGGGAGAACCAATTGCCTGCCTCCGTTTCTACACAGCGCAGTATACCAGCCTTTCGAGAGCCTATTGAAGAAGTTCAGCTGCATGCCTTTGGTGACGCCAGTGGGTACGGGGTGAGCGCCGCAGTTTACGCTGTCGTAACACAAAAATCCGGAGTAACCCAAGGCTTAGTAACAGCTAAGTCTCGCCTCGCCAAACAGGGACTCACAATCCCTCGTCTAGAGCTGGTGTCTGGTCACATGGCTGCTAACTTAGCTGTAAACGTCCGCAACGCGTTAGAAGGTTTGCCTCTAGCGACCAATATCCAGTGTTGGCTGGATAGTACGGTGGCCCTTTATTGGCTTAGCGACAGTGGAGAGTACCGCCAATTCGTGGCGAATCGCGTCCGGAAAATACAGAGCCATCCGAATATCCTGTGGCACCATGTACCCACAACAGAAAACCCTGCTGACCTTGGAAGTCGGGGAGGCAGCGTGACCGAAGCAGAACTGTGGTGGAAAGGACCTCAATGGTTGTCTGACCCGAAGAAGTGGCCACCTGACATTGTGCGACAACCCACCCAAGAGAGCCAAGCAGAGAGGAAGATTCAACGAGAGCTTTTCGCGGGCGCTGTAGAGGTTAATGATGACCTCAATCACGTCCTAGAAAAGTTCGGCTTGCATAAAGCCATGAGGGTTTGTGCGTGGATCTCGCGATTCATTCACAATTCTCGAAACTCTTCCGACAAGATTCAAGGGCCGTTATCTACACAAGAAATGTCTGGGCAAAAATTATTCTGGATCAAGAGAGCACAGCGACAGGGAGCAAGCGACATCCACTTCCAGGAAGACAAGGAGCAACTTAACCTAGAGTTGAACGCTGACAGCGTATGGGAGTGCCGAGGCCGCATCCAGGGCGAACATCCAGTTTTCCTCCCTGATTCTGCGCTCTACACAGCCAAAGTGGTTCAGCGCGCTCATGTGACCACCTTGCATGGGGGAGTTGGACTAACAATGGCAAAAGTACGTGAGAAGCTGTGGGTGCCTCGTCTCCGAAAGTTGGTCAAACGTACCTTAAAGAAATGCTGGGGATGCAAACGATTCAGAGCTGTTCCTGTGCACGGTCCTCCCCAAGCACCCTTACCGAGAGAGAGAACAGAAGGAGACACGCCCTTTAATGTGATTGGAGTGGATTTCGCCGGCCCCGTGAAGTACCTTCAGAAACCGAAGAAGGAACAAAAGGCCTATGTGGCACTCTACTCTTGCAGCCTAACCCGGGGAGTTTTCCTGGAACTGTTACCGAGCTTAGAGACGGGAGAGTTCATCAAGAGTCTGAAACGACTGATAGCAAGAAGAGGAAGGCCATCAAAGGTATATTCCGACAATGGGAAAACCTTTGTAGCAGCAGCTAAGTGGTTGAACAAGGTGCACAAGGATGAGAAGTTCAACGATTTCCTCGCCAAACAGTCCATTACCTGGCAGTTCAACCTCAGCCGCGCCCCATGGTGGGGTGGACAATTTGAACGCCTTATCGGTCTGATGAAAGCTGCATTCTACAAAACCGTGGGACAAGGTCTGCTTACCTGGGAAGAGCTGAACGAAGTTCTTCCAGACGTAGAAGTAACCCTCAACAACCGGCCGCTGAGCTATCTAGAGGACGACGTACAGCTTCCCACACTCACACCAAATTCATTTCTCTTCCTCAATTCCAACATTCTGCCAGAACTCTCGCCGTATCAGCTGGAGGAGAGAGACCTGAGGAAGAGAGCCAAATTTATGCAGAAAAGCAAGGATGCCATGTGGCGTCGCTGGACGTCAGAGTATCTGCGAGCATTACGCGAACGACATCGCCTCAAATACAGTGAAAGAGAGAGCAGTCTTGAAGTGGGAGATGTGGTGATTGTCAAATCAGCTGAACGCAATCGGAATTGCTGGCCCCTTGGCATAATCGAGACGCTGATTGTAGGCCGAGACCAGGTCGTTCGTGGCGCCAAATTGCGAGTAGGCAAAATTGTCTTGGAACGAGCAGTACAACACCTGTATCCGTTGGAGCTTTCCTGCGACAAAACAGTCCCTACCAACCCAGCACCGCTTGACCCCAGAGCACCGATATTCCGACCAAGGCGAGATGCCGCAGCTGCGGCCAATCTACGCATACAAGATGTTGCTCATTCCGAGGATGAGCAATAAACTGGAACACTGAACTTCGAACATTTCATTTAACACATTTAGGGAACATTGATTTCGACCAGAATCGTGACTTTGTTTACCTTTATTAATCGCGTGACACCCTTTTGAGACTCAGTTTCCATAGCGATACATATGCCTCGTTAACGAGTCATATGTGGGGAGTGTGTCGGAAACTGTGGTTGTTTATATTCGTATATTGTCGTGATTGCGAGTGATTTTCAAGTACAAGTGTAATTAGGTGCTAACTCAATTAGTAGGGATATAAAAAGAGTTGTACTTTAGAGCGAGCCAAAGAAAACAAACTATGACAGCAAACGAACATTCCTACCCGAGGCGTGTTGACACATGTTTGCTAGAGATAAGAGAACAATGCGAGTGTTATGAAATATAGAGAAATCCTAGACGATAGTTTTTTAGAGTAAACCTGAAAGTTGTAGCCGACGCTTTGAAATAAACGAGAGAAATTGATCGAAACCGCCGTACCATTTCCTAAACATGTTAGTGTTAGTATTGTTGTCATTTCCTAGGATTTTTGCGTTGTGGCGTTTGATGATGTTTTCCATGTTACTTGTGCAGCTATAGCTGACTTTCACATTGTTTCTGTTAAACAGCTTGTGGAGAGTGTGTGTTTTAGGGAAATGTTTATCAATCAAGCAAAGGAACGATCTAGCAACATTCGTCTGGACATTTTCGCTGAAAGGTGGGTTAAACCAAATGATGTTTCTTGGTCTGTTTCTGATTCTGGCCCTTATTCGGTTCCCGCTTTCCGTATATTGGATACTCTCACGGTAGCCGCTGGTCTTGAGGGCATCATTGTAGATCTTTGAGGCCTTGTTGAACTCATCAGAGTCGTACGATAAGCTTGAGATTCTAGTGCTTATAGTCGCTGGTAAGTGCTTGATGATAGAAGGGGGGTGATTCGACTTAGCATTAATATAGAGTGGGTTGTTGTCTGGCTTTCTATATGGGTAAAACTTTCCAGTAGCGAGATTTAATGTCACATCCAGGTAGTTCACAATTTTCAGATTTGATTGGGCTGTGATTTGTAAACCGAGCTCGCTGAGGATTTTTGAAAAATCCTTTCTCGTTTTGTCAAGAGATCTTGCACCCATATTCTTGAACACTGCCAAGCCGTCATCTCTGTAGAGGCCGATGTTTCCTCTAGGGTAGGTGGATGTTAGTTTGTGTAGGATATATAGACCTACTAGCTCACACACTTCTGCACCATTATAACAACCCATTGCGACGTCGAACATAGGAGAATCGCCATTCTTGACCCACGGTTCATTTTTGTTGAACAGCAAGGTTTTCCTAGAGTGCATGATGATCTCCACATCCTCATCCGAAACGGTCGTGTGTTGTCTCGCATAATTCAGCGATTCTATCAGGAGGGCTTTAGATATAGACGGGTAAAAATCAACAATATCAAACACCAGGAAGGAATGGTTGTTCTTGTCCTTTATTTTGGAGAACCAATCGATTACTGAATGTGTGTTCTTCCATTGATTGACGTTAGATTTGGATTTGATGCTGTTGTTAATTCTGTCCAGTACTTGTTTGCTGATAAGTCCAAGGTTGTTTTTAGCTGGGTTAATTAGTCTGCACTTCGGGTTATTTAGGAAGTTGTCTTTGTGATCTTTAAGGGAGATAAAAGCCTGCCTTCTTGCCATTGTCTCGACTCTATCGCCAATGTCGAGTTTGGTGGTGATGTCTTTCAGTTCCTGGTTCACGCTACTAGTGGATTGCTTGTCTGATTTTCGGTAGCTCTTGGTGATGTTTTCCTTTAGCAGTTTCTCATGCTGGTTCTTGTCTAGTTTGTAGATATTTCTCGTCTTGTCTGCAAACACGAGAACCTTATCAGACGAGTTGATCTTTCTGACATCCCGCTTTAGCTTGTCTTGGAAGCTGTTCCTGACCTTCTTGAACCTTATTTTTTCCACCATAGTTTCAAAACAAGGTACAACAACCACAAGCTTTCGTTCAACCACCGCAAACACTCGCACGACACAGTCCTCTCAAAATACATCTGGGATCTAAAGGACAATGGCACCGATTACTCCATCAAATGGTCTATTATTAAACGAGCAAGCGCTTACAAGGGTCATCCTTCCCGATGCAATCTATGTTTGTCTGAGAAGCTATGCATCTTAACTGCCGACAGGTCTTCACTCCTCAACAAGAGATCTGAGTTGATTACGAAATGCCGCGCATGAAAATAAGTTCTATGCAGCCAATCAGAAGCGGGATCATTCCAACCGCCCTCCTTAATTTAGTTTAAATTTTATTTCTACTGCCTCCAACGGCACAGTCTGATGATCGCTTAGTGCGTGAAACTCGAGTAACTGTCTCTAGAAATTTTCTATCTTAAATTGTATATATATATATATATATATATAAAGTTTGTCTATTAATTGCCACAGGTGTTTACTGAGCTCGGCAAACACCTGTGGCAATTAAAGGACAAACAAGAGGACTATACAGTCAGGTGGAAAATCCTCGCCAGAGCGCAGCCAGAGCGCAGCCATACACAAATAAACGTAATGAACTTATATGAACATGCAGGCACCAACGGAAGTACATCCTTAAGTACAATTAAGAACTTATTACGAGAACTGTCAAACGCGTATACTTTTTCAGTTTTTCAACGGTTTTTTAAGGTTTTTTTAACGGTTTATTTTAAAGATTTATTTTAACGGTTTATTTAAACGCAATCATATTGTCGTAACCCATATTGATGCTTCAGTGTATATAGAGATTAACTGATGAGTGGACCGACATCATGTCGCTCTACGAAACAGATTTGTATTAAAATTTATATGTGCTCACAAATTGAGTAGTTCGTATACTGATTTATATATATATATATATATATCTTTATGGAAATAAATTTTTTTGACATCCATCCATCCGTCAGTCTACTTAGTTTCTGTTTTGATGTTTATCTACAGGACGAAAGTGTACTTACACTTTATTTCTGACTATGGCTTGGCCGCACGAGAATTGATGGCCAGCCATTTTCCTGGTTTTTTTAGGTTTTACCCAATAAAAAATCTAATAATGTTCAGTGTACAAAAAACGAATATGGGAAATATGTGGTCCCATGGGATTGGTCGACACACAGAACAAGAGATCTATGGAATAGCTGAGAGAGATTTGCTTGCAGTGTCGGAGATTTTGGGCGAGAAACAGTTCCTGTTTGGGGACAAGCCTTGCTTAGCTGACGCTGCAGTTTTTGCCTTCATCGTTGCATGTGCTTGGGATATACCAGAAAGTCCTATTGCTCAAGTCACCAAGTCTAAAGCAAAGAATCTTGATAAGCATGCTCAGAGAATGAAGGAAATGTATTATCCAGACTGGGATGCAATCATGGCAGATAAACCGAAATCTGAATAAAGACAATTAGGCGTGTGTTTCAGTCTGTTTTTGTTGCATGCTCATTTGAAAATCACAGTGAAGTTTTAAAATGTTTGTAAACTTTGTGAAATCTGACAAACTAAAGTTACAGCAAACACTAGGCGTTTTTATTGAATATGGATATATCACAAAATGCAGCATTTATGTAAACTCTGTGTAAGACAGACACTGTCCAAATGTCCAAATGTCACGACGATTGTAGGTTTAGTTGAAGAGAGCGTGGTTGTAACTAAGCTTGGGGCCTCAATTACTGTAAGACCACAAAATGATTTCCGTAGAATTATATGTGTACTACATTGTTGTAAGGTATTAAGTTGTACATGTAAAGAACTGATAGAGACGAGATTGTGAAGAAAAATAAAGCCGTAGGCATTACTTACTTAGTCAGTCTTCGTGTTAAACACATAAGGCCATCTACATTATATTGAGTCAGTGTGTTGTGTGCAATTTTGTCCTTGGTGCAAATTTTATTTTCTATTGTTTTTGGGTATGGTAGTGTATGATAATGAGTTTTAAACAAAGAAAAATAAAACTTGCACCAAGGATAAAATTACACCACAACAGGTATAAGTACTTGCGGACAGCACACCAACTGCATGACTGTACAAAGTATAAAACGAAATCTAAGAAGATTTTAAAGTTCATTGCATGGCTGAATAATCAAGAAGTTAAGACTTAAAAGACAAGTAGTTAATGAGCAACTTTCAATTAACTCAGCAGGTAGACTATTCCAAAGTCTAATAGTTCTTGGAAAAAAGGAATAACAATAGACATCCTTAGTTACATCGATTAATAATCAGCATCCGGCGCCCTGGTAGAAATCCTACTTAGGATCCTGTTAAAGATCCTAAAAGATCCTAACAGGATCCTAACCCAAGATCCTGTAGGATCCTCTGTAGGATCTTGTTTAAGATCCTACAGGATCCTGTAGGATCCTATAGGATCCTACAGGATCCTGTCTAGGATCTTGTAGGATCTTGTAAGATCCTACAGGATCCTGTAGGATCCTAAATAGGATCTTACCAGATCCTATTTAGGATCCTAATTAAGATCTTACACAGGATCCTACTCAATTTATAGGATCTTAAACAGGATCCTGCTCAATTTATAGGATCTTATACAGGATCCTGCTCAATTTATAGGATCTTATACAGGATCCTGCTCAATTTATAGGATCTTACACAGGATCCTGCTCAATTTATAGGATCTTACACAGGATCCTGCTCAATTTATAGGATCTTACACAGGATCCTGCTCAATTTATAGGATCTTAGACAAGATCTTACTCAATTTATAGGATCTTACACAGGATCCTGCTCAATTAATAGGATCTTATACAGGACCCTGCTCAATTTATAGGATCTTATACAGGATCCTGTTCTATTTATAGGATCTTACACAGGATCCTGTTCTATTTATAGGATCTTATACAGGATCCTGCTCAATTTATAGATCTTACACAGGATCCTGTTCAATTGATAGGATCTTATACAGGATCCTACTCAATTTATAGGATCTTACACAGGATCCTGTTCAATTGATAGGATCTTATACAGGATCCTGCTCAATTTATAGGATCTTACACAGGATCCTGCTCAATTTATAGGATCTTATACAGGATCCTGCTCAATTTATAGGATCTTATACAGGATCCTGCTTAATTTATAGGATCTTACACAGGATCCTGCTCAATTTATAGGATCTTACACAGGATCCTGCTCAATTTATAGGATCTTACACAGGATCCTGCTCAATTTATAGGATCTTATACAGGATCCTGCTCAATTTATAGGATCTTACACAAGATCTTACTCAATTTATAGGATCTTACACAGGATCCTGCTCAATTTATAGGATCTTATACAGGATCCTGCTCAATTTATAGGATCTTATACAGGATCCTGCTTAATTTATAGGATCTTACACAGGATCCTGCTCAATTTATAGGATCTTACACAGGATCCTGCTCAATTTATAGGATCTTACACAGGATCCTGCTCAATTTATAGGATCTTATACAGGATCCTGCTCAATTTATAGGATCTTACACAAGATCTTACTCAATTTATAGGATCTTACACAGGATCCTGCTCAATTTATAGGATCTTACACAGGATCCTGCTCAATTTATAGGATCTTATACAGGATCCTGTTCTATTTATAGGATCTTATACAGGATCCTGCTCAATTTATAGGATCTTACACAGGATCCTGCTCAATTTATAGGATCTTATACAGGATCCTGTTCTATTTATAGGATCTTATACAGGATCCTGTTCTATTTATAGGATCTTATACAGGATCCTGCTCAATTTATAGGATCTTATACAGGATCCTGCTCAATTTATAGGATCTTATACAGGATCCTGCTCAATTTATAGGATCTTATACAGGATCCTGCTCAATTTATAGGATCTTATACAGGATCCTGTTCAATTGATAGGATCTTATACAGGATCCTACTCAATTTATAGGATCTTACACAGGATCCTGCTCAATTGATAGGATCTTATACAGGATCCTGCTCAATTTATAGGATCTTACACAGGATCCTGTTCTATTTATAGGATCTTATACAGGATCCTGCTCAATTTATAGGTCTTACACAGGATCCTGTTCAATTTATAGGATCTTATACAGGATCCTGCTCAATTTATAGGATCTTACACAGGATCCTGTTCAATTTATAGGATCTTACACAGGATCCTGTTCAATTTATAGGATCTTACACAGGATCCTGTTCAATTTATAGGATCTTACACAGGATCCTGCTCAATTTATAGGGATGTTACACAGGATCCTGCTCAATTTATAGGATTTTATGCAAAATCCTGCTCATTTTATAGGATCTTATACAGGATCCTGCTCAATTTGTAGGATCTTATACAGGATCCTTATTTCAATTTACGGGATCATTCTTACTAGCTTGTATAGGATCCTGCAGCTGCTTAATAAAAAGGATCTTGTATAGAATCCTGCTCAATTAACAGGATCGTGCATAGGATCTAATAGGGTATACAGTGTAAGGATCCTGCTCCATTAACAGGGCTGTCATTTTCAAACTTTGAGTTCATTGCTGGTTATCTTCACCACAGTTGTACCAACTGACATTGTTGGATGCTGGCCTCTAATGACAGCCCTGATATACATATATAACAATAATATAATTATAAATTATGATACAAGGGACCAATGAATTCATTACACGCAATAACTCCTTTGAGATCTTTTATTTTACAGTGTACGTTGTCAATTTATAAAAGATTTACACAATGTGATATTAACATTATTCTGTTGCTGCGAAACCTAACCTACACTTTTTAACAAGGTGAAATGGGTTAGCGGTAAGCCTAATATTGCTTTTCAAAAAACCTTAACAACTCTGCCAAATTTTTCAAGCAAATCCTATTATTGCTACGATATAATAAAAGGTTATTTCAGGTGCACTTTAGCGTAATTTATGAAAAAAGACTACTGTAACAATACATTATATAAATATAAAATTTAAAGCTGAATTACAGTCCATACTGCGCAATCACGGGGTTTGTTTTCATTTTTTGTTTTGAATTTGTTGATATGCTACACTTCAGTAATAGCATACATGGAGTAAATGGGAGAAACCACTGAGTAAACCGAGTCCATCATTATGGCCATTGTGTTTATGAATGCTTGATAAGCCGAAACGTCGGTTTGGGGGTTCAGTCTTATAATTGTTTGGCAAGGATGTCTGACGTCAATAATGAAGGAAAAGGTAAGTCTGTCTTGTAATTTTTATTTTTGCTAGTAAACATTCCTTGTTTGTGAGTCTCACAAACATTGCCGAGCTGAGATTGCGCAGTACGGACTGTAAATTATCTTTAAAGTGCATATCAACCAAAATTTATGTTTATGTAGTTATAAAATTTAGCCTTTGAAATGCACAATTCCAAAATTTGAGACCTTTTGGGTAAAAATTAGCGATGTTACAAGCGTTCAAAGTTATGCTATTTTGCCCTAAAAAATGGTCATGAAATTCAAGGGACTGGAGTCGAGTTGTGACGTAATGTTGGTTGCAAAAGTTTCTTTACGTTCAGTGACTTTCCGTGAGTTCTTGCCGTTCCAAAAGATGTCTAGGGATTCGGTTGCGCCTGTAGCAAGACTCCTCGAAATGCGTGCGACAGAGCTGCCATACTGCATATTGAACTGATCGTGCAACCAATGTTACTAGTATTATTACTTCAACAGTTAAGCAGTATAATAAATTATATATAATAATTTAAGGGATCATTTTTTTGCTGACATCAAAATGCTGTTCCTATTTACTAATAAAAATTTCACTACAATTTGACAGATCTAGAATGAGTTTCTCAATACAAGGATTATATATACCCCAAGATGATTCATGTCTTGATGAGAATTTAAACAACAGGGTGGAAACTTGCATGTGCATCATAAAAAGGGGAACATGGATAATGAGAAGCATAATAAAAGTATTTATTTAGCCGCCAATTAGTACAGTGTTTGATCCAATATATATGAATATATAAATGAATGTGAAATTCCTTACTTTAAAATAATAAGATTTATTTTCGCTTGGTCCTGAGAGCGTTCTTCTTTGATGAGGTATTTTCTTTTGGCTCAACACAGCCTTCCCGCATTTCTTCATCGGTGAACAAATGTGCCATTAATGCTGTGGCATACAGTGATGGCTTTTTCGTTTTAACTGTGACATCTGAGAGATGAGGTTTATGCCTCCAACAGTCTGTTGATACAATTAATGAATAAATAAGAGAGCATGAAATATGTAATATCCAGCTTAGATGTTTAATTTGCCCATATTAAATTAAGTTAGCCATGCATTTTTTTTTGTCACTTATTTGAAAGTTCTCAACTGTCTGTTAATTACTTAGACTCGAAGCATTTTTATGAAGAAAGAAATATAATTAAAAAATGAGAGCTAATTTAAAAAAAATATATGTATCTGACAAGTGATAAAACAAAACATTAAGTAAAACAGAACTCACAAATTCTGGATCATTCATGGTGTTAATGGCTACAACTTCACTATTAATGGCTACAACTTCTTGCCCAGTTGATGCTTGACTTTGTGATGGGCTTGATGTTAAGTTTCCCTAGAAAGGATTGAAACAGACTGTTATAAGACTGTTAACAGACTGTTACATTTAAATCGAATGTTGCCACATTTAGAGTACATGTAAGTAATTTATGTTTCATAACAAATAACAATTAACATAAATACGTTAACAATAAACGTAATACTATTTTATGACCCAACTTCCTGAAATGTTTGAAATAATTGTTCCGCTCATGAAAGAATCAACTGTTTAGTTATTAGTAAGAGAAACTAAACATTAAACAATTTGTATTAACAGACTGCTATTATTTTAGAAAAAAAGGTGGTGGAGAGTGGTATTTTCAAACTTTGTGTTATTGTAACAATCAAGCCACACATACCAATTTAACTCTTGGCTGTGCTGGAGATGAACATGTAATTATTGTCGCATCCCTGGCATCTTTACGGTCTGCAATTCTTCCAAGAATGTCTATAATTGTATCCAATCTTCTGTAGAGTCCAAGAATCAATTCCTGATCATGAGATCTCTCTTTGTTTGCTTCTTCCTGAAGTAGTAAAATATTATAATAATACATCAATGTACATAAATTGTATAAACGCTAAATCCAAGTGGTATAGGGAGGGTCAAGTTTTAATCAGCATTAACCTACATGTAGATGGTACATAACTTGCATTATCTAGCTCAAAATGCAAGGTCCATTAACCAGGCATTACTTAATAGAAGAGACATAATATCAGTGCACACATTTTTTTCAGCTTTGACATACCGGGTTCGCACGCGCCTTGAAAGTCCTTGAAAGTGCTTGGATTTCAAAATAAAAATTCAAGGCCTTAAAAGTCCTTGAAAATTGCAGTCAGTGCTGGAAAGTCCTTGAAATTGGTAGCTAATTGCTGATGTTGTGGGTGAACTAAAAAAGAAAGAGACTTTTACCTCTCTGGTAGGCACACTCGCTACTATGGGCAGGTGATTGTCGCTTGATTTTGTAGTGCGTGGAGTCCTTGAAAAATGGAAAATGTGTCCTTGAAAGTCCTTGAAAAGTCCTTGAATTTTTAGTCAAAAAAAGGGTGCGAACCCTGGACATAAGTTAATTTATATTGTCCTTTTCAGTCTTCAGTTTTGTGATCATAATTATTAAGATGTAGGAGTGATAATAAATAACAGTCTACCAACTTGTATACAAGTCTAATTATAATTGTAATTTATGCATTCCCACATTTTTTCTTGACAATTAACATTAAAGGGATGGTTTCACGGTTCGGCGCATGTGCACAGATTAAAATGCTTTATTCGCTTGCTTACCAATTTTATCGGTTAAAAAAAAACACTCACATTTACTTCAATAATCATGCACATACTATATAATTAGTCCATACAAAGTGAAGGATGACCAAAATTCACAAAAAATTTCAACGGATTACACCAACAAAGTCAACTGACTGAACTGGCTCTGGTGGCTTCCATGGCGCACATGGGAATGTCCATTCAATCAGCAACATTTTCACAGGCAAATTTCCTGCTAGAGTTATCTAATCGCTTCCGAATGGTCTAAACAATGAAATTAAATGGGTTGCATGTACATCATAGCTTGCACATGCGCCGAACCGTGAAACCCTCCCTTAATTAGCACTTAAATACATGTATTTCACAAATAACATGAAATTGAAACGTTACCTTACTGTTAAGCAATTTGTTCACCCTTGAACTTTCCTTTATGATTGAATCGAATTCTGTAACAATTAATGACATTAAAAAAACAGTTATTATTAATAACAATATATATAGACTTTTTAGTGTGACTAGATGGAGAGGCTACGTGTAAAAGGTAAACAGGTTGGAGCCATTGTAACCAGATGCACTAACTCTATCCTGAGAATCCACTATTTTTAATTACAGTACCGCTCAGAGATAAGCGAACATAGCACACGCGTTCTTAACGCTACCCTAACGCGTTTGAATTTGCGTTCACGTTATTTTGAACGCATTCGGTGAATGCGTTATCTTTAACGCGTTAAGCCTTTGTTATTCATAACCAACATTTCTTTTGTAATCCAAAACAAAAGGCGAGTCCACCGGGACTAGTCTTTTGTTTTATGAAACTACCACATCGACAATAATGCGAGAATCGAAATCCAAAACAAGGGGAACAAAATCATGACAATTACACGGCTAAACAAGCGCTCAGTCAGAGCGACAAAATAAACAATTTCGAGACTCAATTCGCCTCGCGACTCCAAAATTTAAGTTGCAAATTTCGCCTCCCAAACTAATAACACGCTTCTTTGATCAAGAGGACCGAATGTCTGGGACTCGGAGACTAGCGCGCTTCATTTCTGTCGAGCCGTATCAAAATAAAAAAGAAATAAATCTGATAGCGAACGCAGCAAGGGGAAAAATCATAAAATTCATGACAATTACACGGCTAAACAAGCGCTCAGTCAGAGCGACAAAATAAACAATTTCGAGACTCAATTCGCCTCGCGACTCCAAAATTAAAGTTGCAAATTTCGCCTCCCAGACTAAAAACACGCTTGTTTGGTCAAGATGACCGAATGTCTGGAAATCGGAGACGAGCGCGCTTCATTTCTGTCGGGCCGTATCAAAATAAAAAATAAATCTGATAGCGAACGCAGCAAGGGGAAAAAATCATAAAATTCATGGCAATTACACGGCCAAACAAGCGCTCAGCCAGAGCGACAAAATTGATTGAATGAAGCCCGCCGATTTCGAGACTTGATAAACAACTGATTGCAAGAAGCTAGTCGGTTTCTGGATGCTCGCCGCTTCTCGGAGACACGCGTGCTATATTTCTATCGAGCCGTACGATACAAGCGCGAACACATTGAATTAAAGTCTGACCGAACAATTTTTTCACACTGCGCGGCAAAATAAACAACTGATTGGAAGAAGTCAATCGATTTCGAGATGCTCGCGTAAAAGTTTCATATTTCCCGAAGAGGAAAAAATGTTGCGGCTCATATTTCATTTATCAACTTGCCTCCAAAATGTCTGAGACAAGCGTGCTTTATTATTTCTATAGAGTCGTATCAAAATAATAAAGTAACTCTGATAGCGAACGCAGCGTTGAATTTAGAATTGACTGTAAAATTACTCTGAATAGGAGAAAAAGAATTCATTATGTACCGAAAGGAGCGACAAAATATTAAACAACTGATTGCACGAAGCCTTCCGATTTCAAGACGCTCGCAGCTCCTCGAGCTCCGATGGTTTAAACAAATACTTCAACAATTGAACTGAAAAATTTTTATCCGATGTCGATTTCGATCTTAAATAGAAATAGTAGTCCGCTTCAGACAGCGTTCCTGATCCGGAGGTGGGCTCGTCGTCATGACCTGGTAAACTTGACTCTGCTAGACATTCGCCATCTGACAAGGTAGGCTCTAAATTGATCACGGGGTCAACGTAACTGTTGAGTTATTTCTTTGCAAGCGAAAGTTCAGGAAGATTGGCTTTTATTTGGCGTGTGACGGGCGAGCGTCGTAATTATCACGGCAATAATAATAAAAAAATATTATCTCCGGTTCTAACAGGCGAAGAACATACGTGATTGAAACAGCAAAATACTCCTACTTTAAAGGCGAAATTTGTGATAAAAGATTTTCTGACGCGCCGATTACTGTTGAGTTATTTCTTTGCAAGCGAAGGTTCAGGAAGATTGGCTTTTATTTGGCGTGTGACGGGCGAGCGTCGTAATTATAACGGCAAAAAAAAAAAAAATAAATAAAAAAAATAAAAAAAAATCTTTAAAAAAAATCAGGAGCAATCTGGAACTACACGTAGAAGGCCCAGTACCCAAGCATCATTGCCGAGGAGCCTGGAAACAACGAGACATGGCAGCAATGGAGGAAGAAAAGATCTATGTCATGGTGAAAATCAGCCAAGAAAAGCGAAAAAACTTTTTTGCAATCTGCCAGCATCCATGGCTTTCCAGTAACTGCTGGAACAGCAAGTCTTTAATATTTCAGATTAAAAGTGAAAAAATGTTTTACTAAGTCATTTATACCTTCCTCATAACTTTTTTTTTGAAAACGCAAAAATATGGGTTGGTGGGACGACGGTAAATGGAGAAAAAAAAGGGGATGGCTTAATTGTAGTACAATGAAGATTTATACCAAGCCAAATACATGACTATTTAACCGATATAGACCTCTTTCTATTTCAATCCCTAAATGTCTATATGTGAAAACATTTACAGTAGGGTACTCAGAACACAATTTAATGATGGGGCAGCCACACTAGGGGAAGGTTCACTGGATGCAAGGTCTGGTAGAAATGCAATGAAAACATTGATTGACAAACCCTGGTATTTAATGATACAATGTATTTTACAATGTAGGTAACCTTAATTCAGTCTTTGCAATTAGTACCGTCCTTTAATTTACACTCTGGCACTAAAATTCCTGAAATGGAATATTTAACAATTAGACCCGTAGCCCGAAAGGGCTACGGGTCAATAGCCCATGAGGCGAAGCCGAATGGGCTATTGACCCGTGGCCCTTGAGGGCGAAGGGTCTAATTGTTTTAGTATCACCCAACTAGTCGGACAGAAAAAGGCAATAATAAAAAAAAGCAATTGCAAGTTGAAGGAATATTTATTTGGGAATAAAACGAAAAATAAAACCGGCGAATTTCGCTACTCGATGACTATTACTATTAGACCCCTAGTAGCGTAGCCAATCAAAATGCAGGATTTGCATTAGTCCACTAGTTGGGTGATACTAAACATAATTATACTGGTATATTTTATTTTTGTTTAACCTGGTGATGTTTTGCTCATGGTTTCCTCAATTTCATCACTTTCACTGTCACTTTCAGTACTCTGGCTTTTTTCTTCTTCTTTTGTTTCTCTCCTTCTGACCCTAAAAGAAAGATTGTGAATTTTAAGTTAAGCTCAGTAATAAAATGAGGAAGATGTATTGTTTGAAGTGTGATACAAAGCATGGGGACAAACAAGAAAATCTGAGCCCCGACAGCAATTGAACCTAATGACCATCTATGACTATCTGACCGGTATACAGAAGGTCATGCATGTACATGTTTACAGTGTTTAAAGGTTCCATTCCTGTTGGGACTCAGATTTTTTTGTCCCACACTTGTGATGCATTGAACATGATTACATCTGTCTCACCATTATTTAACAATGATGTGATAGTCAAAGTTAATGCAAATTTGAACTTGGAAAACTGTCACCTGGGTCTGGTTGTTCAAAAGCCAATTATTACTAACCCAGGAATTTAAAACTCAACTGAGAATTCAATTTCTCTTTCTAGAAATGTTTTTTTTTAGCTAATTTTAAGCCACTGTGAAAACAAGTTAATGTTAAAACTGAAGGGAAAATTTTCTTTGGAAAAATCTCTGTTGATTAATTATTTATCATACTGGAATTAAAATTGGTGGGAACCCTGGGTTAGCACAATTGTGCTTTGAACAACCTGGCCATGTTTAATAATTAATTGTTTTTGTGTGTTACATGTATAATTACATGTATTCAAACTGTCTGGAAATCTCATTCCTGAAGTAAAGTCTAATGTGTGGAAAAAAGATTTGCAGGAACAAAATATTTATTATTTAATGCGAGTCTTGAAATAATAAGAATCTGTAAAAGTTTCATGCCATACACACCTGTATTTTGAATCTGTGCTTTCAAACTAACTCAGTATATTTTATTTGGAAGTGTGCAGAAAGTGTTACCTTTTCTCTTCATTGTTACTGTGTTTGGGTTAAATTCTTCTTCATTTAAACTGTCTTCAGCATCATCCATGGTGCTAAAACTTTGGCAAAGCTCTTCTAATTTCATTTGTTTTTCTTTACAGGAGCTTTCTGAACCTTATAAAAAGTAATGAAATATAATAAATATAATTATAAAAAATCAAATTATTTAATAATTTCAGTAGTAGACTGTTAAAATCTCTACAAAACATCCTGATTTCAAGAGTGTGAAAATCCACCTATCCCCATTAAGGAGTCGTTAAGGTTGTTTGGACTGGCGAGAGTGCTTTTTGCCTCCCACCTGAATGTACTATATTGTGGCCCGGGTTTAATTCCACTCATCATCTTATGTGGGTTGATCTGGTTGTTTGTTCTAGTTGATCTTGCTCTTGGAGTTTTTTCTCCAGCATCTCCACTTTTTGTTCTCCCTCCTCAAAAACCAACATTTCTAAATTTTAATTTGATCTGGACCCCCAGGGTAACAATTTTGTTAGTTGTGTGACTCAATGAAGTGCTGGCCACCCTTGTTAAACAAAGATGCTTTATTTCTTTATTATTATGCTTACAGTGTTTTTACCATCAATTCTGATGGAAACGAATACATGTTACAAACCTGAAGCGTAAACAATACCCTCCCATGTTCCACTGCTATCCTTCACATGAACTTTGTCTTTTGTCTTTGGATGACTTTCCTTGATTGACTTTCCTTCTACTTAAGTGAGTATTTTAAATCCTCAGGAAACCACACCAAGTAAAATTTGTTTTCTTTTGATTTGGTTGCTGAAATTTACAAAAAATACATATATTTAGTTACATGTTAAAACAGGAACAAAATTGACCTGCTGCAGGGCGATTGAGTCCCCTGTGCAAACAAATTGTAGCCATGCATGGTTTATTTACTTTGTGTGTTTTGATAAATGACCACCTTGAATACAATATCAAAGGTATCAGTTGGGGTTCAAGATAAGAAGCTGCCTGTCTGTCTTTACTCAAAGCTTGTTTTTATAGTCAAACTTTACTTGATGTTTAAAGTGCTCTAATTCTTTCTGATGTCTGCAGCAAATGAGCTTGTTAAAACGTTTGATGTTTAACTCTCCCAGTACAATCCTGCTACGCTTTTATATTAAAGGTGTGATAATTTTCTCAACTGGCGGGTTTCAAGTTTTGTGCTCAAGTTTCACTTTAAAACTGACCTGAGAGAAAGTTAACTAACTGACGAGGCGTCTGTCTTAATTCCTTATAATGTCTACAGCAAAATGAGCTTTTAAAATGTTTGATGTTTTATTAACTTTCCCCAGTGCAACCCTAACCTCTTTCGCTTTAGTAAAGGTGTGATAATTTTCTCAACTGGCGGTTTTCAAGTTTTGTGCTTTATTTGCACTTAAAAACTGACCAGAGAGATAGTTTCCTAACCTCAAGGAGGCCACGTTATAATATATGATGTTTGATGCATCAAAGTCTGGGTTGTTTAACTGCGATCGACACTATTTTGTAAACGGTCGGATTGAAAGCGTGACATGCTATCGCGCGTCAATCTGTTCTGAACGTAGGGGTGAGCTTACATGTAATTGAAGTCTAATTTCTACCGATCTTACCTGGATCTTTCTCCTCCCAAACTCTTTTTTGAAGTCTCACACTTTTTGGAATGGTAGCTGAACTCATGATAGCCAAGTTGTGGAAAAAATAGAACGAAGAGATTGTCGATATCGGCGAAAGCTCAAACTCCAAGCGGCGAAAGCTCAAACTCCAAGCGGCGAAAGAAGAACGTGTGATGAAAACCAAACTTGTTACGTTTTTACTTACCTCCGCGGAAACAGTTCTTTGGCCAATCAGAACATTAACAAATGCGTCACTTTCGAGAAACTTCGCGCCATTTTCAATCAAAACACTGAAAACATCGCTTACATGTAACATACATCACTCTAGTATATCGATCATGAATCAAAATGAAAGCGAAGAGGATAATGCAAGTTCCTCGGAGACTAGCGATAGAAAGACAACTTCAGAATCTTCTTCGACATCAGAAGAAGAAGAATATGCAGCAAAGAATGAATCCGTCGCCGTGAAGACATGCGTTCGCCATCTCCCCTCAGATCAGAGTTCCAGTTCGTTCTCAGAAAAAGAACAATCGAGCGAAAGTGAATTGAAGGAACAATCGAGCGACAGTGAAGTTGCTTCCGTTGATAGTGTCGAAGAAGACTTCAACTACTCTATAAATCGTTTCTGCGACTTTGAGCCTGAACCTTCGACTTATTATCCTGATGAAAACATGAATGATTGCGTGAACGGCTTTGACGAATTTATAGCAGAAACAAGCAGTACTTCAAGATCGCGGAGATCGTCCTCTTTTCGTAGCGACGAAGGTAGGTACAATAATAAGAACTTAAGCTTAATTTTACTTGTTATTAAAAATGTGGTTATTGTTGTTCGTGGTTTCTTGGAGATGTTGATCGCGACGTTTCGACTGCTAAGTTCTACATGTATGGTATCTATAAATTTTCTAGTCAGTCTATTCTAATAAGCTTACCTCTCGCATGTTTTTAACAAATGCATTGACTTTCAGTACTGTAAAATTTCGTATTATGAATGAGCCGAATTAATTCAAATCAAATGATCCTTTTCAAAACACCACGATAAGCAACCATACTTTTCATGACATGAAATGAACGAAGCGATCTTGCACATTCGTCATATTATCTGTATCAAAATTCAGAAGCATTAAAAAACAGATTTAGATTCCAAAATGTTTATGGAATTGTAGAGAGTTTTTAACATTACACATCTGCGCCAAATTTTGAGGCGCCAGAGCATTTCGTTTAAGAGTTGTAGGCGAACGAGTATTAGGCATTTTTAGTAAAAATGTAAAGTAGTGGCCATCTTGATGTACTACTTCAGTGCAGCAACCTGGTGGCAAAAACTTCAAAATCATAATGCATCAATCAGGGGCTTCCCCTGGGCCCACCCCCGGGGCACCCACGGAAACCCAGGGGCATTTGTGAGATTGTCAGATATTTGTTGCCCGAGGGTGTGGGGGAAAATATCACTTTTGTTCATAGCGATTGCACCCCAGGGGGGGCAGACCCTGGGGATTTGCTGGTCAGCAGTCACCCTATTGACGATTCCAGGTTGTTGTTCGAGGTGTTCACTTCATTAGGTGTCCATGGGAACTCCAGCCACCTAAAATTGAGGGTCCTTTTCCATTTTGAGGAGTCCAATCCTGGGTGGTACCCAATTCACCGAATTTCATGTGCATCCCAGGGACTCACAGTGCTCGAAAACCATACGCTTTTTTTTTCCATTTTTAGAAAGAAAAAAAAAGAAAGAAACATTATTTACCGAGGGTAAAATACATTATTACTGGTAACCCGGTAGTTTACATAACAGCCCTCAAAACCTTAAAAGAAAGTTAAAAAAAATACAATACAACTATTTGGTCAAGTGGAGCCAACTGCACTGAAATACAACAAACTTTGTGAAATTTGATGTTTAAAACAGGCCTAAGCAAAGCAAATAGCTGGTTTTTGTGTGTAAAATTCATACATTTGTGCATTAACAGGAACACTGGTCCTTATTGTTGCACCCACGGGGTGGGGGATTTGTCAGAATTCCTCTGCTCTATACCCAGGGGGTTTTAATGAGGTTTGAATGGGCATTTGGATAAATCCCCAGGGTACCCGAGTGTGAGCCCCAGGGGGAAGCCGCTGATTGATGCATAATTAAGCTTGCATAAAAAATCTCATTACAAAAGATTGGATTCATTATAAGTTACATTAAATCGGCTTATAAGCATCTATAATGCAAAAATAACTTTCAACTGGTTCAATTTTGTTTATATTCACGGCTTATCTGAAATAGCGTGACAAATTGTGTGACACATTTAAAACATTTACAAATCGGAAGCAAAACAACGTTGGAACGTGAAAGTTTTTGTGAAGGATTGTAACACAGGTATCTATATACCATGTTAGAAACAGCTTTGTAGGATGTTAAGTTTAGATTTTTGAATTTTTGACTTCATGTGCAAGCCAAGAATACCCGGCCACTTAAATTCATGTCACTGTACCATGTTTTATAGAACAAGGCAAATGAAAACAGTGAGCTGCAAATACATGTAAGTAGCCGGGTATTCTACAGTTTAGTCACTACTGTAGATGTCGAAAACTGTGGAGGCACCAAAATGCAAAGTATTTTCATTTTATATCCTCCCGAAGATGGCAATTTTTTTTCCATTTGGGGTACTTGGGATTTATTGTTGTTATGAATACACAGGATAGGAATTGGTTACCCCTTATCATGAGTCAGCGCCAGGTTTGTTGGTGTGGAGCCACCCAAAACTCATTCTTAATTTCATCTTATTTTTTTGTTCAAAGAGTGCCAACAAAAATTTGAGGTGTCGGAATCCAGCATCTTTTTTGTTGGGAGGAGATGCAAATAAAATTTGAATCTCCTTTATCTAAGGAGTGTCTTAAAAACTAAAATCAAGGACCCACAACCAATGACCCAAGACCCCCTTCAGATTTCAAAAACAGGGAAAACTTAGTTTTTAACATGTGAATATGCGAAGCATTGAACGAGTTATGGCATACAGGGAAGAGGTGCGCAGAATAAGGCCCTTAGTGATTTTTGCTGTAACATATTCTCCCTGTGTTTTACAAGGGATAAATACAAGGCAATTTGGAATGAGAATCTAGCAGTTTATCAGAAGTCACTAAGGGATTTTTTCCAGGCACCCCTTCATATGCAAATTCTGCTGACCAGCACATAACACTTGTGTATATATTTTGCCTGTTCCTTAAATGCAATTATAGGTAATGGTCACCTGCCTCACCCATGGGGATGGCATTGAAGGAAGCGGATGGTGGGGTGTCAGTGGGGATTGAGAATTTGAAAGTGGTCTTGGGTTAAGTTTTGGTTCTTGCTTTTTGAGTAACCTTATACTTAAGGTTATCATAAACATTTAAAAAAATCAAAAAATCTTGCTATCTTTAGTAAAAAAATTTTTGGTTACATACATTTTCATACATAATGTACACCGATTGCACAATAAAATCTCAAAATAAGGAGATTTATGAATGTCATGCATGTATGCAACCTTGTTCATTTACAGGGAATAGCGATGCCCACCATCCAGCCAAACGAGTCGGGCTCTCTATCAGTGACAATTACAGCAATGACTCAACCCACACAAGTGCCGATGATGAAGCATCTTCAACAACCACTGTCTACAGTGGTGGGTCATCATCTGATCTCCAATCAGATGTTCAAACACACAATTCTTCTGAATCAGCTTCTTCAAGTGAATCTGATCAGGAGGAAGGCAACACCCCTCTCTATGATGGCTCATCAGTTACAGCAAGGAACTTCAGTGCCATGTTTTTTGCTCTGAAACGCAAACATAATCTGTCATCCCAAGCAACAGACAGTATTCTTAAGTTGATAAAACTGTCTCTCCCAGAAGGAAATAAGTGTCCTGCTTCCAGATACCAGTTTGAAAAATCTCTCCTTGATCTTGGGTATCGGTTTAAAAAACATGTTACTTGTTGGAAGTGCCAACATCCCTTGCTGGAAAACGACATCTGCCCGAATGATGAGTGCATTAATGTTGGAACTGGAGCAAATGGAGAAGATGCGAGTCAAGTATGTTTTAAATTCCCCCACGTTCCACGCGATCGAGTAACGCAACACACGGGTTCGTTTTTGGCACAAGAGAGAAGTTTATTAAAAACCAACATTTAAATATTTTGAGCCGGAAGTCCCAAAATGAACCCATAATTGACCTTCTTCCTGAACTTGAGAGGCTAATTTCAGGTGAGACAATTGTGATTCAGATTGTTAGAGCTTTAATTGAACCTTTTCAGTAATTAACAGTGATGGAAATACAGTGTAGTTCAAGTGGTAAATAAATAGAACATCTGAGTGAGATTTTTCCTTTGACATTTATGTCATGCTCAAGACAAGTTTTAGTTTAGTCATCACTTGAAGACAAACATCAGTAATCTGGAATTTCCAGGCTCAGCTGCTACTGTATGGCATAGCCATGAAATTATTTTCTGCAAAGTTAATGTCAATACCATGTATAAACATTTACAACAAATTAGCTGCAGTTACCCGGCCATAAATGATAATAGGTGGCTGCTGGCTACTACATGTAATGACAGCCCAAGTTAACCCTCAGCACATTAGTCACATTTCATTGAGTGTTGGGTTTGAGTCACAAATCAAAGTTAAATGTGTCAGCTTATGACTGTGGATTTTGAGCATGTCCAGACTTAAGGAAGCCAATGAATTGGCCCATGGGGGCCTTTAACTATCAGTTTAATATGAACTTCTCTTGTGCCATTTGAAATGTGCCTTGAACTGAACTCTACATTCATTGATCCTTTATATAAAGTCAATATATAACAAATAATACTGGGGCATCAGACTGAGTGTGGTTTATTTATTGATTCAAATCCTTAACTTCAACAGAACACTGGAATGAAATGAAATGAAGGACTTTTAACTGCCAACTTTGTCCACCAACCCGGAGTTTACCGTGATATCATGGATGGAAAAGTTTACCGGGAGCATAGTGCCATTATAAAGGAAAGCGGATTCTTTCCAATCACACTGTACTGGCATCTGGATGGGGCTCCTGCCCTGAAATCCAAAAACATGTCATTGTGGCCAATACAAAGTTTTGTAGTCGAACTTCCACTGAATTTGAGATATTCATACAAGAACATTCTCCTTTCGGGTTTGTGGTATGGTAAGAAGAAACCTAATATGCAGGTGTTTCAAGGCAGCTTTGTCAACCAGGTAACATCACTCGGTGATGGTTTCCAGTTTCCTGACATATGTACACCAATATTCAAGTTAGCTACTAATGGACAGGCTGCTGACTTGGTAGCGAAAGGACCATCCCTGAATTTTAAGTTGTTTTGTGGGAGATGGGGGTGTAGTGTTTGTTTGCACCCAGGAAGAAGGCTTCCAGGTCGTGGGAATCAAAGGATATATTTGCATTCTTCAACGCCCTTCCCAAGGCGGAACCATACAGATTCCATTCGCCATGCTCTGCTAGCTGAGGAAACAAACGAGCCAGTCTTTGGTATTATGGGGACCTCACCCGTGCATTCAATTATGAAAATCCCTGACATGCTGCTGCTAGACTATATGCATCAAGTTCTTGAGGGAGAGTATACAAGAAGGTTTTCCAAATGGCTTGGAGGCTCTTGCCCAAGTGGTGTCAAGTTAAGCAAAGTAGATCAGGCAAACATCAGCCACCAGCTTCGTACTGTCAAGTTGCCTCATGACTTCAAGAGGAAATTTAGACCAGTGGAGGAGTTTAACAGGTGGAAAGCAAGTGAAAAAGGAGCTATGTTTCACCATGCTGGATTGCCAATCTTGAAACTGCTTCTTCCTGCAGAACACTTTTATCATCACAGCCTTCTTGTGACAGGAATCAGGATTTTATGTGAGGATGAAATCACAGACCATGACACAGACATAGCTGATGCATTGCTTGCAAGTTACACTCGTTTACTACCAACCCTTTTTGATGAGCGTCAATGCACATACAATTCACATTCGCTAACACACTTCCCAGAGCAGGTCAGAACCCATGGGCCTAAGATTCTACATTCTACATTTGTCTTTGAGTCTATGCTGGCCCATCTGAAGCGTCTGTCTCATGGCTCACGTGGCATTTCCGATCAAATTTGCCGGAAACTGGGAGCAATTCAGCATGCCAACCACCACATTCGAAAGGATGTTCAAGGAAATGATGCTGCCATGGAATTTGCTGACAACTTGATGGCACCTGTATCCAAGTCTTCAAATGTTGTGCAACTAGAAAATGGCATTGCATTATTTTCTACCTCCATTCAAGCAAGCAGTTCCAAATACTGCTTTTCCTATTGATGATTTCTTTGTGGATAGGAATGAAGTATCAACTTGCCAGAGGATGAAGAAAGATGGTCAGGTGTACCACAGCCTAAACTATGTTCGAAAAAAGAATTCCGCAAGTTATTTGATTTAATTTGAAGACCCAGATATGGGGGAACCAAGCTTTGGTTCAATTCAGTACTTTGTAAAACATGGAAATAAAGGCCATGCAGTGGTGAATATTTTAAGGAACATGAAAGTCAATGTTTGCCAAAGGGGACTTGCTCCACCTAAGGACCCAGTTGTCAAGGAATTTCTGTCTTCAGGTGTTCTGGGATATCACTTCATTGGTGTCAAGCAAACCAGGACTTTTAAACTCATTCAATGTGAACAGATCACTGCTAGGATAATTTTCATCAAGAGTGACAATGCTGATGTACATGTAGATGGCTATGTCTCAGCTGTGCTAAAAAGCTATCAGCATGATTAGTAAGCTTGTTGCAGCAGTTTAAATTGAGTGTCAAAAGTAATTTTGCAATTGTTTTTGTATTGCTATTAAGCTTGTGATTGGCTAAGCAATCTCACACCACCAAAACAAAAACCAATTGTTATTTGCTTGCATGCATTTTCACATGCTTGGCAGTGGTTACATTATAATTGCTTCGAGTTCTGATTAGATCATTGGGTTGTCTGCATCTGTTGTGATTGGCCAGAGTAATTACTAATTGGTTTTAGTTTTACGACGCTCAATTGAAAACTGTTTTACAAGACAGTGTTAAATATGTACATATATATTTATGTAGGTCATATTCTCAAATATTCAATTTCCTGAGTCATTTTCGTATTATTTTGGGAGTTATATAGTATCGGTGGATAGTGCTATCCAGTGGATAAGTATTAACAAAACTAATTGCGTTATCCACTGATTTATCCGGTGGATAGCACTATCCACCTTTTGAAGAGGGGTCTGTTCATTTTCTAGACAAAAATGTGGGAACTTTTTCAATTTGGTCCTTCTATGACTAGAAACACTCATCAACAGTTTTGGTACATTCTGTGGTAATTTATCACACCACTGGACATTACTTTCAGAGATTCTAAATAGTGTGTAAATAGCATCAATGAGAATAAAAATAAAGCTTCAATTAAAATATGTCTATCACACAACATAGACATTAATTTTTAACATTATACATAATTATGTACAGAGTAACATTACCTTCAATTGCCTGGCAATTTTGTTCTGATCCAAACATTGTTGAACATTTCAATTCTTTTTGCAACTGTACTGGGATTAAGTGCTGCTGAGTATTTTCCAGGCACTACTTAGTGTAACTTTTGTCAAACTGTTTAATGAAAGTTTCAAGATGTTATAAATAAAATTGTTATTTAACTGATTAAATGGCTTCTCATTGTCAACAAGTGAGTTAAGTTGGATTTAACATTGTGTAGCGTGGAACACTGTTAATACAACCGCTGCGGGCCATAAAAGTGTGGTTGTATAAGAAAATGAATGCGCTTTTGTTTAGGCAAAAAGAGTAACAGTAATAATGAGGTGGTTGTTATGCTTAAAATAAGTTTACCATATTTATTTGGCAATAAGCCAAGTGATTTTTTGACAAAGTCAAGCCAAGTTTGGGTAAAATGTAGGCCAGAGAAGGGGGTTCGGCTTAAAGCCGAGAGTTTTTACTGAACAAAACTTTCTCCAGGGCTTAAGAACAGTAGGAAATGGGCATATTAATTCACATATAAGCCGAGCAAATCTAAAAAATACCAACACAAACTTTAGACTACAAGTTGGTTTTGACGGTCATGTTTGTTGTGTTTACGCACACTCGTTTCTTTGGCTTTTTTAGTTTGTTTGTGGTATTCTTTTACAACTGTGCGATAAAAACTGTTTTGACACAGGTATTTTGACAATTTGGGGCTACATTTTTCAATTTACTTTACACAATGTTTACGTTTACATATTTTACGTGATCAATGCAATCTTTTTGTTCAATTTGATTTTTGATGTTGTAGCTCTACAAGAGAAACAATACTCAATCTTCAATATAACTTTGCTTTACATGTTTACTTCAAATTAAGAAAATCTTGATTTCAAGGCTAAAACCTTGGGGTCGGCTTATAGCCAAATGTTTTGGTTTTATTTTTGTGATCATCAAGGCAATTTTTCAAGTTAAAAATTCCGTGTCTCGGTTTGTAGCCAAGATCGGCTTACAGCCGAATAAATACCTACGGTAATCCTGAAATTTACTTTTCCTGTTGAAGAAATCACATCCTGTAAGAAGAGATAAAATCAAAATTTCGTAAGATCACATAATTATTATGCTATAACCTCTTGAATTGGGGTCTTATCTGCTAGATCCTATTGGGATCTTATAAGACCCTGATAATAATCTATAATGATCGTGTAAGATCTTATTAGGATCCTATTGGGTCCGTATTATGATCCTGTAAGATTCTACCAAGATCCTATTAGGATCCTGTAAGATTCTACCAAGATCCTGTTAGGATCCTGTATTAGATTCTACCAAGATCCTATTAGGATCCTGTAAGATTCTACCAAGATCCTAACAGGATCCTGCAAGATTCTACCAAGATCCTGTTAGGATCCTGTAAGATTCTTCCAAGATCCTATTAGGATCCTGTAAGACTCTACCAAGATCCTATTAGGATCCTGTAAGATTCTACCAAGATCCTGTTAGGATCCTGTAAGATTCTACCAAGATCCTATTAGGATCCTGTAAGATTCTACCAAGATCTTATTAGGATCCTGTAAGATTTTACCAAGATCCTATTAGGATCCTGTAAGATTCTACCAAGATCCTGTTAGGATCCTGTAAGATTCTACCAAGATCTTATTAGGATCCTGTAAGATTCTACCAAGATCCTATTAGGATCCTGTAAGATTCTACCAAGATCCTGTTAGGATCCTGTAAGATTCTACCAAGATCCTATTAGGATCCTGTAAGATTCTACCAAGATCTTATTAGGATCCTGTAAGATTTTACCAAGATCCTATTAGGATCCTGTAAGATTCTACCAAGATCCTGTTAGGATCCTGTAAGATTCTACCAAGATCTTATTAGGATCCTGTAAGATTCTACCAAGATCCTATTAGGATCCTGTAAGATTCTACCAAGATCCTGTTAGGATCCTGTAAGATTCTACCAAGATCATATTAGGATACTGTAAGATTCTACCAAGATCCTAACAGGATCCTGCAAGATTCTACCAAGATCCTGTTAGGATCCTGTAAGATTCTTCCAAGATCCTATTAGGATCCTGTAAGACTCTACCAAGATCCTATTAGGATCCTGTAAGATTCTACCAAGATCCTGTTAGGATCCTGTAAGATTCTACCAAGATCCTATTAGGATCCTGTAAGATTCTACCAAGATCTTATTAGGATCCTGTAAGATTTTACCAAGATCCTATTAGGATCCTGTAAGATTCTACCAAGATCCTGTTAGGATCCTGTAAGATTCTACCAAGATCTTATTAGGATCCTGTAAGATTCTACCAAGATCCTATTAGGATCCTGTAAGATTCTACCAAGATCCTGTTAGGATCCTGTAAGATTCTACCAAGATCATATTAGGATACTGTAAGATTCTACCAAGATCCTATTAGGATCCTGTAAGATTCTACCAAGATCCTGTTAGGATCCTGTAAGATTCTACCAAGATCCCATTAGGATCCTGTAAGATTCTACCAAGATCCTATTAGGATCCTGTAAGATTCTACCAAGATCCTGTTAGAATCCTTTAAGATTCTACCAAGATCCTATTAGGATTCATTCAGTAAGATTCTATCAAGATGACCCAATAGGATCCTGTAAGATTCTACCAAGATTCTTTGGAGATCCTGTTAGGATCCTGTTAAAATCCTATCAACATTCCTCTTAGGATTCTATTAAAATCCTTGAGTATCATGGGATCCCATATAGGATCGATCTGCAAGTTTGATTTCTATCAAGACCCCTTTAAAGTCCAGTAAGATCCTAACAACTTCCTGTTAGAGTCCTGTAAGATTCTATCATGCCCCCCCCCCCCCCCCCCCCCCCCACCCCCAACCCCAGTGATTAACATGTTTTTAATGAAAACCTGTCAGTATTATTCCTTTATGATTCTAAATAGGATCTTAGGGACATTGTCAGTAATAGTAATGACATAAATATTTTAATTTAAATGACATTTTGGTAAAGATCCCAAATTTCCTATTAAAGATCCTATAGGATCCTGAGTAGGATCCTATTCCTATTTAGGATCCTGCCTAGGATCCTAATCCTATTCAGGATCCTATAGGATCCTGTAGGATCTTACAGGATCCTTCAAAATCCTACAGGATCCTACATAGGATTTCTACCAGGTGATAATTATGGCTCGGCCCCGAGTTCTGAGATTAACCTTGTGGGCGGAGTTAATTATGTATCTCTCCATATAACCGGCTTCCTATTTTACTTCTATTTTTTGAATACTTCTTATTTTTTCACTTTTTTGTTCAAATTTTTCCTTCTGAACTATTTTTCTTTTTTCACCTTCTAACCTACTTAACATCCTGCTCATAGTTTCATTCGTATTATTGGCCCGATCTACAAAGTGCTTGCTTCTCTAATAGTTAATACTGATCACGGCGCTTCAACTTGCCCTTCTTCATCCACATACTTTATAAAGGGAAAATGTAACCTATTTTTCTATTTATTTTTTTTTTTTACTTTGAAAAGCCAAAACATATTTAATAACGCACTAAAAGTATACAAAGCAATAGGGCAGTTTTCAATTGAGTGTCGAAAGTAATTACACAATTGCTTTGGTTTTGCATTGCTACGCTTTGTGATTGTCTAAAAAATCTTGCGTCACTTTCTCGACCAATCAGAAGTAAAACCAAAACCAATCGTAACTTGCTCGCATGCGTTTTCTCGCACTTGGCGCCACCGACATGTAATTGCTTCGAGCTCTGATTGGTTCATTGGATTGTTTACGACTGCTGTGATTGGTCAGAGTAATAATTATTACTTTGGTTTTGGTTTTACGACACTCAATTGAAAACTGCTCTTAATCTCGCAATCACGATTAACCACAGTCACTCTAGTCGGCTTTATTCAAAAAGTAATTAACTAGAAATACGTGTCTCGCAGAACCTGGCGAAGCTCGGGGGAGGATGCACTGCAAAATTTTAGCGATGTGGGAGGGAGGGATGGAATTTCTCATTTGACTGGAGAGGTTGGGTTGTATGCTATGGGACTGGGTACCAAAAGCCTCCCCCCACCCCCCAACCTATCTTCATTAACTTTTGTCAGAAGGAAAATTGGTCTGAAATACTGCTGTGGACATGGGTCCTGGACAATATGCAGTGGTGTTCTGTTTATTATGATTGGGTGAAAGTCTGTTTATCAGGAATACAGCTAACTCCTGCTGTCTCGACGGATTAAATTCCATTTTTTAATCTTGTGAGTGCTATCTCCCAAATTAACCTTTTCCCTTTAGATACTGCTGTAGTTTTTGTTCTACATATTGGGTATCAAATAATTGCTAACCCAATTCACAATTTGCTTGAATGGTTAAGATCACAGGAGTACTGCTGCCGAAGAGTGATGTCGCACACAAAAAAAAAACTCAATGGTGGTACAGTTGTAGTAAAAATAATTTAATCTTACTTTACTCAAAAACAGCAATGAGACTACAGTAACCTAGAATAGTAAAACATTCTAACATACCATACACTGTAGATAATAGTAATTAAATGTAACATTGTCATACATATACATTGGTTTTCATTCAAGTGTCATTAAAAAGCAAAACCAAAGTTATTACTTTGGCCAATCACAACATACACGTCAATCCAATGAACTAATCAGAGCTTCTTGAAGAAATTACAGGAAGCTAGCGCCAAGCCCGGGAAAATGCATGCAAGCATTTCATGATTGGCTTTGGTTTTATTTTTGATTGGATAAGAAAGTGGCATGAGTTTCTCCCAGCAGTAACAATACTACATCTTGGATACAGGTCATGAGAATTACGAAACTGTTTACAAAACATGAATATTCAAGATGAAGCAACAGATCCTCTGCAAATGCCATAAGCAATGTTTAGAGACCAGGATGGAGAATTCCTAGGTTAAGACCAGGACTTAGGCCTTCATGACCAGTAAGTCCCTTTAAAAATCTCAAAATCAAAATTAATTTGTAGATGTACATTCTCCTTACTGGCATAGCTATATAACTACAGCGAATTTGTATTCAATTGCATAGACAACTCATGTTAAGGTGATCAGGTTCTCAATTTGCATAATCTATGTATCTATGTCTGTATCTATTGTGAGGAGATTTTAGATACTGATCACCGTTCCAATAATAAAGATGAAGCAGTAATGTTGATGTGTCATGTGTTTACCTATACAGTTGCTACACATTAGCTGGTCATGATTGCTAACAGAAAAATTGTTTTTTCCTTACAAAATGTTTTTATTCAAATTGTAAACAGAAATTCTCCTTACTAAACAGCTATTCGAATAGTATTTCTTATTGAACTATTTTATAAGGAAATGCCGTAAACTGAATATACCGTATACAAAGTATATCTTGCTCACTGGTCATTCACAAGCAATAATACATTATGTAAATGTTGTATATTTGTGAAATAATTTCCACCTGTGTGATCTGTTGTTTTGATCATACTTGAATTACATGTTGACACCATGGATACATTTTGTACAACCATATATCTGTGCTGGAAAAAGTTTTGGCTTCCATAAGATCTGACCAGTTTTCTTGCACCTTTCCAATTGTCATTTAAGCTTATATCAAAGTTCCTTATTAGTGACTCGAGTAAGAATATCAATAAACATCAATTTACAGTATGTTCTGAGAGAATAGTTTCCAGTGTTTGAGTACTAATATATTTTAATATATTGAAAAAAATTTACTCTTATCATATCATCTACCTGTCAGTTGTTGAGCAACTTAAAACCATTTTTTTTTTTGCAAAAGGTAGATTAAAGAATAATTTATGGAGGATGGTATGCTTACTTGCCTTTATAAATAAGCTTAGGTTGTTTCAATTGAAGAGCATTATTGGAGAGCGCGGATTTTGGCTAGATTTCTCAATTGCTGGTTTGCACGTGACGTCACGGCGGCCATGTTGGTGGTCAAGAACAAAAGCGTTTCTCTCCGCTGGGAACTAAACTCTATTTTCATGCAAATTCTACGACAAAAATTGTATTGTATTGACCACCAACATGGCCGCCTTGTCACTTTGTTGCAAACCAAGAATCGTTTCTTCTTGTATTCGATGCCCTCGTTGTTTCTTCGTTGCTCGATCGCGCTGTTTCGGTGGTTAATTTTCTCGGGCAAGGATTTCCAGCCACTTGTTGAATCCAGCGTTGTTGTGTTTGCTGTTCTTTCTCATTTTCATCAGAAATTGGTCGTGTTTCACCGATCGAAAGTATGAATAAACATGAGAGTGCGTCATTGTCAGCGGTCGCGATTTTTGTTGCCAGGCAACTGCCGGACACCATCGAGTATATAAATTTATTATATCTCTCAGTTAGTACGCGCGCTATGATTGGGCCATAAATCATAAATCATAAAGTTAAGATCCCTGTGGTCTGATAGGTGCTTGGTACATTGAGATTACTACATGTTCATATGATTCAAAGTTAAGATCCCTGTGGTCTGATAGGTGCTTTGTACATTGATATTACTGCAGGTTCATGTGATTCAAAGTTAAGACTCCCTGTGGTCTGATAGGTGCTTTGTACATTGATATTACTACAGGTTCATGTGATTCAAAGTAAAGACTCCCTGTGGTCTGATTGGTGCTTTGTACATTGATATTACTACAGGTTCATATGATTCAAAGTTAAGATCCCTGTGGTCTGATTGGTGCTTTGTACATTGATATTACTACAGGTTCATATGATTCAAAGTTAAGATCCCTGTGGTCTGATTGGTGCTTTGTACATTGATATTACTACAGGTTCATATGATTCAAAGTTAAGACCCCTGTGGTCTGATTGGTGCTTTGTACATTGATATTACTACAGGTTCATATGATTCAAAGTTAAGATCCCTGTGGTCTGATTGGTGCTTTGTACATTGATATTACTACAGGTTCATATGATTCAAAGTTAAGATCCCTGTGGTCTGATTGGTGCTTTGTACATTGATATTACTACAGGTTCATATGATTCAAAGTTAAGATCCCTGTGGTCTAATAGGTGCTGTGTACATTGATATTACTACAGGTTCGCATGATTCAAAGTAAAGACCCCCTGTGGTCTGATAGGTGCTTTGTATATTGAAATTATTGCAGGTTCATATGATTTAAAGTTAAGACCCCCTGTGGTCTGATAGGTGCTTTGTATATTGAAATTATTGCAGGTTCATATGATTTAAAGTTAAGACCCCCTGTGGTCTGATAGGTGCTTTGTATATTGAAATTATTGTAGGTTCATATGATTTAAAGTTAAGACCCCCTGTGGTCTGATAGGTGCTTTGTATATTGAAATTATTGCAGGTTCATATGATTTAAAGTTAACACCCCCTGTGGTCTGATAGGTGCTTTGTATATTGAAATTATTACAGGTTCATATGATTCAAAGTTAAGACTCCCTGTGGTCTGATAGGTGCTTTGTATATTGAAATTATTACAGGTTCACATGATTCAAAGACCCCCTGTGGTCTGATAGGTGCTTTGTATATTGAAATTATTACAGGTTCATATGATTCAAAGTTAAGACTCCCTGTGGTCTGATAGGTGCTTTGTATATTGAAATTATTACAGGTTCATATGATTCAAAGTTAAAACTCCCTGTGGTCTGATAGGTGCTTTGTATATTGAAATTATTACAGGTTCATATGATTCAAAGTTAAGACTCCCTGTGGTCTGATAGGTGCTTTGTATATTGAAATTATTGCAGGTTCATATGATTTAAAGTTAAGATCCCTGTGGTCTGACCTCTTGTAAGCGACCACCTTTGGGTGGCCGCTTACGTTCGGTTCAACTGTATGAAAAGATATGACTAGCAGTAATCACAGATTATGGAGACGCGTTCGAAGGAATTTCTGGCGGAAATGAGCCCCTGAAAAAAACCAATAGGGGCGGCCATTTGGAAGACCGTCTACCAAAAATTCTCAAATTTTACTGCACGTAAACCACAGGACAACCAACACGAAATTGGGATTGCGTTCTTCGAACTCGAAAATAATAAAAGAAGTGTTGTGACAAGGCATATATATCTTGTCACGCTTTTTGTTCAGGAGAGCATTATTAGACAAATTCAATTGTTGATACGACTCTCTTGTAGAGAGTAAAGAGAGCAACAACTATGCAGATAGTAGTGTGCCGTGGCATCGCTGCCACCATATTTGTTTTCATTTTAATACCTCATCTCAAAGAAGTCCCAACCATTATATAATAAAATGATATTTTGTTGCTGTTTGTTTCTGAAAATGTGGTAAAATTCTAACGGGAATTACGAATCTCGGAATGAATTTACAAAACCGACGCGTAAACTTGAAAACTCCATTCAAATTTTCAAAAATACTGGTCACGCGTGACGGAGCACGGCTGTAACGAACAACTGAATGCCATTGTTGCATGACACGCCGTTCCCATTCAGTGACTCATTCACAGACCGCAATTTTCGGGTATAAAGAAAAAAATATCTGAAACCATGGAAATAGCAGTGTATGTTGGCATTGTTGCCATCATATTTGTTTTCATTTATCTCATCGCAAAGAGATCCCAACGTAAAAAGAGCAAGAGACCCCCTAAGCCTGGCACAGTCGTTCTACATCAGTTCCGTCGAGATTTGTTCACCGTGATAAGCGGTTCTCCGCCATGTTTAAAGTTAGAAACTTTCCTCCGAATGACAAAGATCCCGTATGAAAATGACGACAGCTTTGAGTTTTCTAAGAAAGGGCAAATGCCATGGATCGAGCTGAACGGGCAAGAAATCGCCAATTCCAATTTTTGTATTCGATTTTTGGAGAAAGAGTTTCAAGTGGACGTTGATTCGCATTTGAGCGCCATAGAAAGGGCCATTGGTCACTGTATCCGCACCATGTTGGAGGAAAACACTTATTGGTAAGTGGAAAGGTCTTAGTTTTGCCGTTTTGTCGCAGTTTCCTTTATCCAAAAAGCCATACATATAGTTCATATGCATTTCCAGAAGGAGACAAAGTACACCGGGAGTACACTTCCATCAGTGAATAAATAATACCAAAACCAGATATTTACATAACTGAAAACTAAATCTCAAAGGTTAAACATTGGATGCCTCGGGTTTCAAATTATTCCCAAAACATGCACATAGACTAAGTTATGTCAATCTTTATTCTACGATAATTATTTAGAGCCAAACCTTTCGAAAAGTATAAAATATCGATCCCAAGTCATATGGCTTATGTCTCAAGGAGAGTCACGCAAACATTCGTGACGACTTGAGCTAACACAATGCATTTGGTCGAAAAAACGGTTAACTGAAAGCGGTTTCATTACAGCTTTTAAAGCCACAACTCATTCCATCTGGATTCTAAAAATGCAAACATTAGCGTCCTAAACACACTTTTTGATAGGTAGAAAGGTCTTAGTTTTACTATTTTAAACATCTTGACTGACTGCACTTATCTGACAACATGGAGAATGTTCACAGGCACGCTTCACTTTATTTAGTACGAAAAACATATACATGAATTCAAAACATTTAATGACATTGTTAAATTTTAAATTTTCCCGACACCATATGCATCATTTCGCTGGGTCGGACTATATAAGCGATTTCAAATTCGAAATTCTACTTTATTTTGCGCTGCGATATGGGTTGTAGCACAGGTGAATCTTTGTTTACAATCATTGCCTCATTAGCATATGCGCCTCATTTAGAGCAGTTTTCATTTGAGTGTCGTAAAACCAAAACCAAAGTAATTACTCTGACCAATCACAGCAGTCGTAAACAATCCAATGAACCAATCAGAGCTCGAAGCAATTACATGTCGCCGGCGCCAAGCGCGGGAAAACGCGTGCGAGCAAGTCACGATTGGTTTTGGTTTTACTTCTGATTGGTCGAGAAAGTGGCGCGAGTTTTTTTAGCCAATCACAAAGCGTAGCAATGCAAAACCAAAGCAATTGTGTAATTACTTTCGACACTCAATTGAAAACTGCTCTAATATCAACTTTGAATATTGAATTGAAAGGGCATAGCACGATATAACTAGATACTCTTCGTGCAATGCTCCTTACTCACAACGTTACAAAGAGTGTATGCTCCATTAGCATTTTTGCCACCCGAGTCAAATTCGTATTTTATGGCACGGTGCTTTCTTTACGTAAATTCGTATGCTAATCAAACAAAATATAAATAATGACATCATTTAAAGGGAGGGTTTTACGGCTCGGCGCATGTGCACAGATTAAAATGCTTTATTCGCTTACTTGCCAATTTTATCGGTTAAAAAACCACTCACATTTACTTCAATAATCACATACTATAATTAGTTCAAATAAAGCGAAGGATGACCAAAATTCACAGAAAATTTCAACGAATTCCAACGACAAAGTCAACACTGAATAAAACCTTTGACGCGAAGGATTTATTCTACGCTTTGGTAGCCTGCGAATACAGCCGCCTCTCATCGCTCCCGGCCGCTGAGAAGCGGCTGTATTCGCAGGCTAACGCTCTGGTGGCTTTCATGGCGCACATTGGTATGTATAATCATCCATTCAATCAGCGACATTTTCACAGGCAAATTTCCCGTCAGAGTTATTTACTCGCTTCCGATTGGTCTAAATAATGAATTTAAATGAGTCTTAAATGGCTTACGCAATAGCTTGCACATGCGCCGAACCGTGAAACCCTCCCTTTAAGTTTCGCGCTCAGTACAGTCACGCAAACATCCCTGACCCGGCAAACACAGCCTTTTTGCGTTACGAAACAATGAAATTTCCATCTTTTGGGGGAAAAATGTATATATTTATGGAAATGATTAAATCTTAAGTTTTTATCATCCAACATGGCTGCCATGCAAACCACCAAAAGCGTAGACAAAGCCTAATGATGACATCAGTCTACTTAGTACTAGTTTCCGTTTTGATGTTTATCTACAGGACGCTTGTGTACTTACACTGGATTTCTGACTATGGCTCGGCCGCACGAGAATGGATGGCCGACCATTTACCTGGTTTTCTTGGTTTTTACCCAATAAAAAATCTGTTAATTTCCTGGGGAAAAAACAAGCAAAGGCGGAATATGTGGTCCCATGGGATTGGTCGACATACTGAACAAGAAATCTATGGAATAGCTGAAAGAGATTTGCTTGCAGTGTCGGAGATTTTGGGCGAGAAACAATTCCTGTTCGGGGACAAGCCTTGCTTAGCTGACGCTGCAGTTTTTGCCTTCATCGTTGGATGCGCTTGGCGTATGCCAGAAAGTCCTATTGCTCATCTCACCAAGTCTAACGTAAAAAATCTTGATAAGCATGCTCAGAGAATGAAGGAGATGTACTATCCAGACTGGGATGCAATCATGACAGAGAAACCCAAATCTGAATAAAGACAAGGCGTGTGTTTCAGTCTGCTTTTGTTGCATGCTCATTTGAAAATCACAGTAACATTTAAAAAAAAAAAAAAAAAAAAAAAAAAAAAAAACATTTTAAAATGTTTGTAAACTTTGTGAAATCTGACAAACTTAACACGTGTTGTATACGTAGAGAACCGATAGAGACGAGATTGTGAAGGAGCGGAATAGAGTGACACATATGAATATCAGTCGTTTTGATTGTGGAAGGTACCCATGCCCATAGAATTACTCGAAAAGACACCTTTTTCCAGGCCAGAAGGAGGAAGAAGATGGTTAACACGACTGTCGACAACGACATAGAGAATTACAGTGGAGTCCAAAGAGAGCTTTTATTCACTCAGCATGCAGTAAAATGAGTTACGCGGTAAAGACCAGCCGTTTGGTTTTCCGGTCTTGGAGTGGAATCTGTTAGAGAGTGTTGACTGTAAACATATATGTGAAACGCGGATGAAATTTATCACAATTCCAGTTCACCAGTTGGCTTGATAGCTCAAATGGTAAAACGTTGCAGCTGGAGTACCCGGCGATATAGCAAGGTCGTGAATGCCGTTCAAGCATGTAAAAATAAACGATAAAATCATCGAACGACGTTGTGTCGTCATGACGCTATTTTCAAGTTCAAAATGATTAGAATAAACTGTCAGAATAAATAGTTCACTGAAGATTAACATAATAACATAAAGTTTGTATTCAAGCAAATAGTTTGGTTCCAATTGAGTCCGATTGCACATTTTAGAGATGGTGTGAATTCTCTAAATAGCAACATTTCGTGCCCTAAACAATCGAACTTATTCTTGCTCTTCTTACGGACGAAAAACTGTTTGTCATCGGAACAATACAGTGTTTGTTTATAAACTGTTTGAAAATAACTGGTTTTTATGTTCAGCCGCACGCTGGTATAAGTGCCTGAGTGTATACCCTACACTGAATTTATCGCACAAGTCGCATTGAAATTTAAAAAAAAAAAATCGCGAAAACTTACTAACCATTTATTCAGATCAATGAATATCGATTAAATTGATTACACTGCTCTTCTTTGCAACTGATAACGAAGACTCTCTGCGGTCTCTGGGTAAACTTGATAACTCTAGACAGGCCAGGAGACCATCTGTTCGGTTAATTAAAATGGGTCGTCCATTCTCGAAGGAATAATAGAAGTGTTGCTGTTCGTGTAGTTGTAAAAATCGAGCAGCTATCTTGAGATACGTTTACGTGAAATACGGGACAGGAAGTGCCCAAGATGCGCGAAAATTTGTTCCTAAGGGTGGATTTCCACTGTCGCGTAATTTTTACGTGCGTAAATATAATAAGAGACGATGTATGGACAGCTTGCGTAAAAGTTTACGCGAGCTGTTCATACACAGTCTCTTATTTTTATTTACGCACGTAAAAATTACGCGACAGTGGAAATCCACCCTAACGGTGAAGTCTGAAATCCTAATTCGCGAGCATTTGTTCATGCGAAAAGCTAAAAAATGGCAATCCGCGAAACTAAACTCTCGCGAAAATTTCATGCCGCACGGAAAGCAAGGTAGAAGTGTTATGACAAGACATCACTTGTCACGCTTGTTGTTCAAGAGGGTATGACGGACAACTGAATGCCATTGTTGATACGCCGCTCCCATGGCCCATTCAGTGACTTATTTGAAGACCGCCATTTTCGGGTACAAAGAAAAAAATAGCTGAAACCATGGAAATAGCAGTGTATGTTGGCATTGCTGCCATCATATTTGTTTTCATTTATCTGATCGCAAAGAAATCCCAACGTAAAAAGTGCAAGAGACCAGCTAAGCCTGGCACAGTCGTTCTACATCAGTTCCGTCGAGACGGCTTTGCCGTGATAAGCGGTTCTCCGCCCTGTTTAAAGTTAGAAACTTTCCTCCGAATGACAAAGATCCCGTACGAAAATGATGACAGTATGGAGTTTTCTAAGAAAGGGAAAATGCCGTGGATCGAGCTGAACGGACAAGAAATCGCCGATTCCAATTTTTGTATTCTGTTTTTGGAGAAAGAGTTTCAAGTGGACGTTGATTCGAATTTGAGCGCCACAGAAAGGGCCATTGGTCACTGTATCCTCACCATGTTGGAGGAAAACACTTATTGGTAAGTGGAAAGGTCTTAGTTTTGCCATTTTTTCGCAGTTCCCTTTATCCAATGTCATATAATTAAATAGTTCATTTGCATTTCAAGAAGGAGACAGAGTACAGAGTATATTGAATAATACCAAAACCTGATATTACACAACTGAAAACTAAATCTCAAAGGTCAAAAATTGGATGCCTCAGGTTCCAAATTGTTCCCAAAATATGCACATAGACTAATGTATGTAATTCTTTATTGTATGATAACTATTTAGAGTCAAACCTTTCGAAAAGTATAAAATATCGATCCCAAGTCATATGGCTTATGTCTCAAGGAGAGTCACGCAAACATTCGTGACGACTTGAGCTAACACAATGCATTTGGTCGAAAAAAACGGTTAACTGAAAGCGGTTTCATTATAGCTTTTAAAGCCACAACTCATTCCATCTGGATTCTAAATGCCAACATTAGCGTCCTAAAAGAGTTTTGCGCTCGGCTCCATCCTACAAGTGACAGGTGTGCAGGGCTCCATCACATTTTAAATGATAGGTAAGCCTGTTTACATGGAGGGAAGGTCATCCGCCGTCAAAGAAGTCAACGAAAAAGGTCTGGATGGTCTGATAGATGGAAATTAGCCATGCCTAGCCTGCGCGCAGATTTGCGTGACCAAAACAGCAAAATTGTCTTCTTCAGGGTCTTTTGTCCGCTTTCATAATGGCAAGCGGGCGTAGCTGCCAAGATGGAGTAGTTTGTCACGTGACACACTATGTTACTTCTAGCGATTGGCAGCCGTGTTTGTTTTCTGCCAATCTGAAACCGTTATTCAAACGAAACGAAGACATTTCACCGTGTTTTAAGCGACAACTTTCCGGTTTCGTAATAGCTACAGGGCTTGAAATAATTTCCGTAGAGTCTCCGGTCCCCCGGGGCCGGGGGTGGGGGGTGCTCGGGTATATTTTGGGTGGGTATGTGCCGCCCTGGTCTCCAAATTTGGACGCCGTTTTAGAAAGAATTTGCACTCAAAATGATACCTCGTTCTAGAAATAGGTCAATTTTTAATACCTCGTTCTAGAAAAAACGGCTGCTGATAATCTGAAGCTTTCGTGCGTTCGAAATATTATACCCCCTTCTAGGAAACGTCTTTAAAATGGATACCCCGTTCTAGATCAGAAGTCCCAAAATCACGACACCGTTGGGCGGCACATACCCGTATAGTTATTTTGGGGAAGCCCCAAAATTGGACCTTGCTTAAAGGAGGTTTGTACTGTATTTCTCCTTCAAAGAAATTAAGATCCTAATTAAGAACCTACTAAGCCTAAATTGCCAATAACTACCCCAAAATACAAAAACCTATTTTGCCAGACTTCAAAAAATGTAGGTTCTTACACGCGGGTTTTTACTGTACCATTTGTTTTTTAATATTTTAAAAATGAAATTTGGGATTTTCCTTGAATTTTTTCTTTGGCAGTCACTCTTGGGAGTTAAAGGGTTAATTTCTGTTTTGATGTTTCTCTACAGGGCAGGTGCGTACACACGATGGTGTTCTAGCTATGGATTCGCCTCGCGAGAAAAAGTGGCTGACAATATGCTTGGTCATCTTGTTTTGCCAATGAAAAATCTGATATTTTCCCGTATAAAGGGAAAGGTCAAAAAGGATCTGTGGTCCCATGGCATTGGTCGACACACAGAACAAGAGATCTATGGAATAGCTGAGAGTGATTTGCTTGCAGTGTCAGAGATTTTGGGCGAGAAACAATTCCTGTTTGGGGACAAGCCTTGCTTAGCTGACGCTGCAGTTTTTGCCTTCATCGTTGCATTCGCTTGGGATATGCCAGAAAGTCCTATTGCTCAACTCACCAAGTCTAAAGCTAAGAATCTTGATAGGCATGCTCAAAGAATGAAGGCGATGTATTATCCAGACTTGGATGCAACCATGACAGAGAAAACTAAGTCTGAATGAAGACAAGGCCATGTTTTTCAGTCTGTATCAGTGCTCATTTGAAAATCACAGTACTATTACTGAAAATGTCTGTGAAATCTGACTAAATCAGCAAACGCCAGGCGTTTTTATTGAATATGGATATAAAATTATGATAAATACAGACACTGTCCGATTAAAGTTTATTTCGACATGTGCCAATTGTTATTTTTTAGGATAAGCTAGATGACAATTCAATTATTTCTCTAACGTCTCATGCGCGTGTCGTGTACTTACAGAGCGCTATACTGTGCATTGTTTTAGATACATCACGTACGTTGCGTGGCTACAATTCTCGTCACATTTGTTGGGACACATGTGGGTCTCTCTTCCTTCTCAATGTTGGTTTAGAACATTTAGTGATCACAGGAGTAGCAAAATACAACGTTGGGAGGGAAGGACGCGAACTGTTGGAGAGAATATGTATTGAGCGATAGGCGGTCCTAACTAAATGTCTCGACGATTGTACGTTTAGTTGAACAGAAGTTACAGAACGTGATTGAAACTAAGCTTAGGGCCTCAATTAACAATAGGTTTGCTTAGCCAAGATATAACCACAAAATGATCACGGTATTTTCGTAGAATTATATGCATAATACATTGTTGTAAGAGATAAGTGTTGTATACGTAGAGAACCGATAGAGACGAGATTGTAACATTGTGAACGAGATTGTGAAGGAGCGGAATAAAGTGACACATGGATATCAGCCTTTTTGATTATGGAACGGTACCAGTGCCCATAGAATTTCCCGAATAGACACCTATTCGAGGCCAGAAGGGAGGAACCGCGGATGAAATTTATCACACTTCCAGTTAGCTTGATAGCTCAAATCATATAAAATGGTAGAACGTTGCAGCTGAAGTACCCGGCCGTATAGGAAGGTCATGAATGCCGTTCAAGCCTGGATTTTTTCAGGTTTTTTTGCAACTGTTTAAGGGGGGATTATAGTTGGTTAAAATAGTTTAATATTCTAAATCCAATATTTCTTATTTCTAACAGCGTCAGCGTTTGGCATCTAATGGACGATAATTTAATCGTCGACCGACAAATGAGTGTTAATTTTTTTACATCAACATTCAATGTTGTTACCGTGTGGCATGAAAGTTTAGCGGGATATAATTTTTGTGAATTTCGCGGGTTTTCCAACGAAAATAAGATCCCGTGAAAACTCTGGCGAAAAACAAAACAATATAAGCATGTAAAAATAAACGATAAAATCATCGAACGACGTTTCGGTGTCGTCATGACGCCATTTTCAAGTTCAAAATGATTAGAATAAACTGTCAGATTAAGTATGGAATGTCACGCAAATAGTTTAGCTCAAATTGAGTCCGATTGGACATTAAGAGATGGTCTCAATTCTCTAATTAGCAACATTTCGTACACTAAACAGTCGAACTTATTTCTTTTGACAAGGTCTTTAGGGACAATACAGTGTTTATTTATAAAGTGCTTGCCAATGGAAGATGAGTGGTTATGTTCAGCCGCGCGCTGGTGGAAGTGCCTGAGTGTATCCCCTACATAACTTGGATCGCACCAGTCGGCTCTCGACGACCTGACTGACGTCATAAAGCCTAATACAATGTAACCTAATACAATACAATACAACCTAACACTACCTAACACAATACAATACAATACAGTCGTCGTACACCAGCCTGAGGAACCTACAAGTCGCATTGAAATTTGAAAAAAAAAATTGCAAAAATGTACTGACCGTTACTCCATTTTTTTCAGATGGATGAATTTCAATTGAATTGATTATAAACTCGTCTTTGCAACTGCAACTGATAACGAAGACTCTCTGCGGTCTCTGGGTAAACTTGATAACTCTAGAACAGTTCTAGACAGGCCAGGAGACCATCTCCTGCCTAAAATCAAACAATGCATGGCTTCGGTACATGGGAACTGTTCGGTTAATTCAAATGGGTCGTCCGAATGGACACCATTCTCAAGGGAATACAAAGTAGAAGTGTTGCTGTTCATGTAGCTGTAGAAATTGAGAAGCCATCTTGAGGTACGTTTAGAATACGTAAAATACCGGACAGGACCTTGCGCAAGATGCGCGAAAATTTGTTCCCAACGGTAAAGTCTGAAATCCTAATTCGCGAAAATTTGTTCACGCGAAACGCAAAAAATTGGCAATCCGCGAAACTAAACTCCCACGAAAATTTCATGCCGCACGGTCAGCACGGCAGAAGTGTTGTGACAAGCCATCTCTTGTCAGGCTTGTTGTTCAAGAGGGCGTAACGGACAACTGAATGCCATTGTTGCTACGCCACTCCCATTCAGTGACTCATTCACAGACCGCCATTTTCGGGTATAAAGAAAAAAATATCTGAAACCATGGAAATAGCAGTGCATGTTGGCATTGCTGCCATCATATTTGTTTTCATTTATCTCATCGCAAAGAAATCCCAACGTAAAAAGAGCAAGAGACCCGCTAAGCCTGGCACAGTCGTTTTACATCAGTTCAGATCAGTCGAGATATGTATACCGTGATAAGCGGTTCTCCGCCATGTTTAAAGTTAGAAACTTTCCTCCGAATGTCAAAGATCCCGTACGAAAATGACGACAGCTTTGAGTTTTCTAAGAAGGGGAAAATGCCGTGGATCGAGCTGAACGGGCAAGAAATCGCCGATTCCAATTTTTGTATTCGAGTTTTGGAGAAAGAGTTTCAAGTGGACGTTGATTCGCATTTGAGCGCCATAGAAAGGGCCATTGGTCACTGTATCCGCACCATGTTGGACGAAAACACTTTTTGGTAAGTGGAAAGGTCTTAGTTTTGCCATTTTGTACAAATACGGCTTCCTGGTACCAGCCAATTTATATGTAATATAAATTTAAAGGGGCTATGTCGCGAGGTTTCGCCTAATTTTAGTAACTTTAATTTACACTTTTATCTGTCAAAATCCTATTGTTCGCTGATACGAAACAGGACTCGAAACGGAACCAGTGGTCACGTACACAAGAGCTATTGCTTGTTTTGATTTAAGTCCAACAAATTCATCGCTCTTTTCTCAAGCGAAACAAAATCAGAAAAATGTTAGGTTTGTCTGTGTCGGTAAAGAAGTGCAAAGCGAAGACTCTGGTACCATGTTATTATGCTGAAATGTACTATATTTAGCCAACAGAGAAGAAGAACCTTCGTCCATGACATTCCTAGACTACGAGCAGTCTCTCTTTTCCAGCTTAGTCCGTCGAGCGAGAAAACAAAAAACATTAGCGAGCGGATAATGGTCACGCGAAACAGTGGGCGAGGCAGGCGCGCGGAAAAGAGAGACTACAGACTAAGCCCAGGCGTTTGAATTATGAGTTGCTCTCACAACTCAAAAATCTGATTGGCTCTTGATCGAAGATCTGTCAACAAGCGGTAACGCCGCAGTGACGAGTTGTCAACACTCGAGATCAATGTCATGGCTGCGACTAAAAGATTCTAAGATCCAAGTCTTATGCGATAGTAACGGTCTATATTGGAATAGTGGCATCTTGCAATTGTTTTTAGCTCCTCGGAGAGTTTATTCTTCGTTTAAGTTGATGTGTTTCTCAGAGCTAGGCAGTATTTCCATTGTCAGAAGCATCGCGTCATTGCATCCGGTTTGAAATATTTGAATCTTCAGAATGATAGCTGTTTAGTAATTCTTACAGATGCAAGTGGTCTTTTTTTGTACACTCTTTAAGGTTCCTTTGCTGGTCTACCTCTAATGGCTTTTTTCGGAGTAATGTTCGAATAACTCATATCTTTCGCGGCATTTTACTCTCTTTGCGCTAAAAGGGATTTGGTTTCGGGTTAGATCTCCCGCATTGCGATGACATGTAGATTGACAGGATGTCAAGAGAAGTAAATCTGATACCGAATAATCACTCGACCGTGAAAGTGCATTCGCCTGGGCTTAGTCTGTAGTCTCTCTTTTCCGCGCGCCTGCCTCGCCCCCTGTTTCGCGTGACCATTATCCGCTCGCTAATGTTTTTTCGTTTCTCGCTCGACGGACTAAGCTGGGAAAGAGAGACTGCTCGTAGTCTATGACATTCCATGGTCAACTGATTTCTATAGCTGCTCGTACGTATCGAGTTATTTAGCCGTACGATTTCAGAATCTGAAAAATAACCGGGCCAAAATCAAGACAAACAGATTATTTACATTTGTGAAAAATCTGAGACCATTTGGTGAACACAGCACTGCAGGATTGAATGGATTCGACGATGATGGCGTAAACTTGAAAAACAGCCACCGGACGTTTTTCAAGATTGTAGCTTGCGTGACACCTCGCGACATAGCCCCTTTAAGTTAATGTGACAACCATGAAAAGGGGATTAGAGACGTGAAACGAGCTAGTTACAAAAATAAACAGATCTGTAACACAATATGCTAGCAAAACAAACGCTCTCTTCCATTTCGTCCAAAGGTCAAATTCACCCCATGCACTGGCATGTCCATGTTAATTTTTAGGCCAATCACTGGAGTGATTGCTGCTTTTGTGAAATGTCAATCAAGACCATGCGGTTTTATCTGCATGTCCCCGTTTGACTTCATAACTTCTCTGATCTTTCCAAGCGTTGGTCACGAAATTACCACTCACCTTTGCTATTAGCATATTTGTAATAGACTGTTTACAGACTCTGTTCAAGTATAAATCCAAAGTTTTATTAAATATAATTATACTGTGCTCTCTTCTCTATGGACTTCCAGTCCTGTGAGCAGTAGTTAATACTCAGCATTTTATCTGTACCGCGTTTATCCCCAATGCAGAGGGACTTTGTTACAAATGTTATAGTAATCCAGCCTAGTGCTGTTGGACTTGTGCAGCATGTCTGCCCATTGAGACATTATAATTGTATTCTGTCCAATACTGTTTTTGGACTCGTGAAGCATGTATGCCTATTTAGATTTAGTCACAAATGTTAGTCATTGATTTTCAGCCTACTAGTCAGCACTAGTGTTTTGGCTTCAGGCAGCGTGACTGTCCATTACAGCCTCAGCGTTTTTGTAGTTTCTTTGATTTTTAATTTAATGTATTCAGATCATTGCATGACTTTCCGATCAGATGTTTGTGTTGTAAATAAACCGGGAGGGGATGAAGTGCTCCATACAGGTCGCCCTTTGCCCCATAGACTCACATGGTCAGCTATCTTGGTAGCGTGGGCCCCCAGGATAGCCTTGTTACCATGGTAACAATGGTGCAAACTCTGTTGATGATCGGACCCCTAGAGAGGATTATGACCTCTCATGGCCTGGGGATTAGGACCCCAGAGACAGGATTAGGACCTCTCAGTGGCCTGGGGATTTGGACCCCATGTAAAGTAGAGAGAGGATTAGGACCTCTCAGTAGCCTGGTATGATTTCTATCAGCAACTCGAGCACTTCGTCCCCTACCCCTGTCTCCCACACAATTTGTTGTTGTCTTGTTTGATTTCAGGGGTTGGGAACATTAACTTTTATTCACCTCAGTTGCGCCACTGACTACATTGACTTGATAATATATTTAAATGTCATGCTTCGCTAAAAAAATATACTAATTTGCAATTCAAAATATTTTTTAACTGAAATGAACTTTCTTCAAAATTATCAATTTTTCCTACACCATCATTATGTTTCAGTATTCCGACTCTACTTTTAAGCCGGGGTTTTCAGATCTCCGTATAGAAACGTCACTAGACTGCAATATTTCTTGTGTTAAAACAGTATTAATATCAGTTCTGAAGGTCGTAAACGAATATTTATCTTGAATCTACCTTGAAACGTTTGTAGTTATTACAGTGACAACACACAAAACAAACTGCACAATTACGTTTTCCTCAACAACTGTCCTGGCTTGATAATTTTGATTCCATTGTGTGAGCGAACAAGTCCTCCATGTAAACGAACAAATGAAGTTTGCCTTAACAAGTTTAAAAGGATTACGGAGACAGTAGTGGATCTAGGGTACCCGGGGCCCCTCCTCATTTTGCCAAAAAAAAAACGAAGATAAATGCAAGAATCATTCACACTGTAACAGCCTTCAAGTTGTACAAACATTGCCTCTGTTTTGCTGTGTGTCTACAGGTCACTTGTGTACACTCGCATGATTTCCGACTATGGCGCGGGTTCAAGAGACAGAATAGTTACCAGCAAACGTGGTCCTCCTGTTTTGCCAAAACTGGTATTTTACGGGATAAGGAAAAGGGCCAAGAGAGATCTTTGGTGCCATGGCATGGGTCGACACACGGAACAAGAGATCTATGGAATAGCTGAGAGAGATTTGCTTGCAGTTTCTGAGATTTTGGGAGGGAAGAAATTCCTGTTTGGGGAAAAACCTTGCTTAGCTGACGCTGCAGTTTTTGCCTTCATCGTCGGGTGCGCTTGGGATATACCAGAAAGTCCTATTGCTCAACTCACCAAGTCTAAAGCAAAAAATCTAGAGAAGCATGTTCAGAGAATGAAGGAGATGTATTATCCAGACTGGGATGCAATCATGACAGAGAAACCCAAATCTGAATAAAGACAAGGCGTGTGTTTCAGTTGCTTTTGTTGCATACTCGTTTTAAAATCACAGTAAAATTTTAAAATGTTTGTAAACTTTGTGAAATCTGAAAAACTAAAACAGCAAACGCCGGGCTTTTTTATTGAATATGGATATATCACAAAATACAGTTAACTCTGTGTAAGACCGACACTGTCCGATAAGAGTTTATTTACACCTGTACCAATTGTTTTTTTATAAGGATATAAAGCCAATTATTTCTGCAACGTGATAGGTTAGGCATGCTCAGCGAATGAAGTAGATGTATTTCCAGACTGGGATGCAATCATGACAGAGAAACCCAAATCTGAATAAAGGCGCGGCCCTTGAGTTTCTGGGGCTTCCTAATAAAACAGGTCCAATAAGGTTTAAGTTGCTGGAGATCTTGGCCTGATGAGTTGTATTTTTACTGATAAGGGTAGCACTTAACGCCAGGCTTTAACTGCTAACGTCAGACGTAAGCATATAAAGCGACCGAACGTCTGATGATAGCAGTTACACCCGGCCCAGTTTTCAAGTTTGATTCCGCAAATTCAAAAAGGCCGTCGAGAAGTGGAGGTATTTGTTGAATCAAAAAATCCGTTTTGATAGCCGGAAGAAAGAAAAAATCACTTTTAACAGTGATATGTCCAAAATTCCGGTGCAAGAATAGTGAACAGTGCCGCACGTGGAACCTCGTGATACTGCCCATTTAAGTTTTATGCAACTCTACCCTGCAGAAAGCTAAGGTTGATAAATGCCAATAGCAAAGTTGAAGCTTTCAAACACGTTTGAACCCAGGTCAGCTGTACATTGAGTGAACAGCTTTGCTTAGTTCATAAATACCCATTCAGCAGATAAAATTTAGACTGATCACTTCCTTTTATCAAATTAGTGCAAATCGAGATTTCATAATTTCTTCCACTTGACGGATTTCTTTTTCTTGAACAAACAAGATGCAGTTCATGAAATAATAGTGTGTTTATTGAAATCATTTTCAATAGAAGATGTCGAGGAATACTATCCTGGGCTCCCGTACCACCGTAGCGGTTTTTCACTTTAGTGTGCAAATGTAACACCAAGTTGAGATTAAGTTATTTTTTGTATAGAAACGTTTCAAGTAGCAGGGGTTCTTGTCTTTCTAACCTACAGCTCATGAACAGGTCTAACCTTCTATTTTTTGTTAGTCTACGGTTAACCGTTGTGTAGATAAACGAAGTTTAAATAATCGGAACCGTAGACTTAAGTTCCGTTTAGACCACGACTTTGTTAATCCTAGTCTAAACGTCGTTTTTCTTTAAACTTTTGCTTCCGTTATAGATAAGCAGTTACCCAAGCAAAATAGGTTCCACGTAACTCAATGTGGCCCAAAAAGCTGCTGGTTGAAAATGTTGTAAATAAATCGTTGGAGTAAACTGTTTCGTAGTCTAATTTTGTCCAACGGTTCTTCTTGAGTCACAATGTATGAAGCATGGACGTAAAAAAGTAAACTGGCATATGCGTTCTGAGTGTTTGCGTCCCGAGTGTTTGCGTCCTGAGTGTTTGCGTCCGGTATGTTTGCGTCCTGTTGCACGACCCAGCAATACGTAGATGAGCCAGAGGCAATAAACTAAAGAACCTGACATGGGACTGAAACATAGAAATTGGGCATGAATGGATGCACTTACTTTCAGTAATATGTTCTCCTTATTGAGTACACTTCCTTATTTAAAGTGATGATGCAACGTGCACCGTAGGCCAGACGGTTCAAGTTGTTGAATGAGTATAAAACACATTCAACATTTTTAAGCCATTGGCTGTAGTCGTTCAACAAGTCGCAACTTGTTAAACGGAATAGAGCCTGTCTCTATAACATGTTTTATTTTCGTTCAACAATGTTCAACAGGTTGAATGGCCTATTTCGACATTCAACATGAACTTTCAATTGTTGAACAGCAGTCGCAACATATGTTGATCTACAAATTTTGAACCGTATCTCTTAGGCTTAAGAAATAACCCAACACATCCAGTAGCTTCTAGTGTATCCGATATGCTAGAAAAGCTCGTTTGACTATCCCTTGCGTTACGTCTTGTGCGTTAGCATAGTAGCACAGCCCTCTAATCTCGTCTGATATTTCGGACACTTCGACCTGAAAATTTCCTGAAGCGCAGTTTATAAATGTCGACAACTTTTTTCCGTCTACGATTTTCAGTATTGTGAAATGTTATTTCTATCTGTGCAATTGATCCTAATTTTGATCCAATGTTCGTTTCAAAGAAATCAAGGCGAAATTTCGCATAGCAAAAGGAAATTTCGTCAAAATTTGTTTGTAGTACTTTTGCACATTACTGTAGGACTCGATTAACTAGAATGCTTATAACAATGATAATAATTATTTTACAATGATTGTTTGAAATGCAAGAATTCTTGTCATTGCCCTTCTGGTTCCTTTTCTGTCTACTCCAGATCACTTATTCCTTTGTGAACAATTCAGAGCAGTTTGTGGATCAACGAAAGTTGGGACAACTCCATCTTCAAGGTATTTTCTTTCATGACTATTTTCTGGGGGAAATTCGGCAAGCCATAAGATATCACTTCATTACATAGTTTAAAACGGAATCGTTGTAATTCATTCCATAGGCCTGTGCCCTATTTCAAAGTTGAATCACACAATAAACGCGCGTAATCGTTTTATTTTTTCCAAAAATATTAAAAGATGGGGAGGGAGGGAACCACTAGTTATACATCATCCAACACATTGTGTTCCAACGTTTTGTCATAAATTGTAGCTAGCTGAAAGTGAATCGGTTGAAAAAAAACAGCTAAATATATTCGAACATCTTTTATTAGGTACACACTTGAGGGTCCGTATTGTATATAAATAGAGTTTCCATAAAGATTGGTCTCTCTCCAATCGAACCAAGTGTACTGTTCGTATTTATAAACTAGTTTTCATAGAGTATCGAAAGTAATTTCGCAGTTGCTTTGGTTTTTGCATTTCTACGCTCTGTGATTGGCTAAAAAATCTGGCGCTACTTTCTCAACCAATCAGAAGTAAAACCAAAACCAATCGTGATTTTCTCGCACGGGTTTTCCCGCGCTTGGCGCCGGCTACATGTGTTTGATTCGAGTTCTGATTGGTTCATTGGATTGTCTGCGTCTGTTGTGATTGGTCATAGTAACTACTTTGGTTTTGGTTTAACTGTATATACTCAATTGAAAACCGCTCTATGGAGATGCCGGTTAGATGAGTATAAACTGTGAAGTAATAATTTAAACCCTTAGCTTATCATCCTTCGTGCATTATTTCCAGCACGCAATGTCCCATTCAATACAGAGCTTCAAACTGCATGAAGGAAGATTTTAAAATTATTTTTAATCCTTAGTTGCTTGGTATATTTCCTTATTAGCGGTGGTTATAAAGAACTGTTATTTCCAATCCGGATTTTGTGGCTGGACGACTGTTACAGACAAAGATCACAGGTGGAAGTTATCAAACGACAAAAGCTTCATTAAATATCCAGGTATGTGGTAAAAATATCAGAATAACACTGTTTGGCATTTTTAACCTTAGGCATTGTCCTTTAATGTTTTTACTAGAGAGTTTTTCACATACATCTTTTATATGCGTAGAATATGTAATGAAAACGTAGAGCCTGTGAGAAACGTCCTTTCCGATCGTGACAATCATCGGTTGAAAAAAAAACAGAGCTGGCAAATCGTTTTTATCTGTTGTGCCATATCAGCAAAAATATTAACCTATCATTATTCATTGTCAGTAAATGCTTACTCCTTTCAGCTCATTTTGCCTACATTGATGGCGCCTACGAGGCTCAATTAAAAAGTCCTCTGTTACCATGGAAACCATTCCATCGATCTGTGGGTTTGTGTCTACGGTTTAACTACCTCCTACTGACTCATTCCAAGTCAACTTTAAAGGTTTTTCTCAAAGAAACTAAACAGGAAAAACCAGTTTTGGCATGGCAGTTGAGCGGTTACCATGGCGAAGAATGGTCAGCAGCTCAAGTGGCTTGGTCAGGCGCAGTTGCAATTCAGGTGGGTAAAGAATCCCATTCTGAAATGTTTAAGGCTGATTAAAAATAATGTAGCTTTTGAAAATTCTATTTGCATCAAAGAAGTCCCTAATTTAGAAGAAAGATCTGTTCTCGATTTTTATAAGGGAGTCATGTTCCAGAAGTGGGTGGAGTTGAAGTCTAGGTTCATCTGTATATAATAACAGACTGAGCTAAAAATGATAGACAACCAATACATTCAAAGTATTAATCAATCGTTATAAATGAACTAAAATGGGTAAGGTCTATCTAGATGATCAAGTGAAATGGAAATTAAATCTCTTTTTGAATTACTATCTCCAGCTTTCTACTCATTCAATTTGTTGCAGCATCGTTCAACATTTTAATGGTCACACTTTAAACACGAAGTTCCGGTATAAAAGGCTTAGCTCCTCCCCCCCATGTTACACCGTTTGGGTGTGAAATGCAAATTAGGGCGTCTTTCAGTCACAAAACGTGGTTAACTTGCGCGTCCTTTAAATATAATTTGCTTCAAAAATCTAATTAAACCAAGATTTTACCTAAGCATAAAACGAAATAGAAGTTCATAAAGACTACTGATATAACTTTCATAAAGCTTTTCCAAATTGTGTTAGCAATGGTCTTAGTATGATGACAAATGCTTTTTGTCGGTTGTTAATGCTTCAGTAGTTGATTGACGACTGGAGGTGAGAATGGCAAATTTAAGACCTTGTCCACCGACTCGGTTCAAGATATGCCACCCAGGGAGTGAAAAGCTGTAAATGCTTCTAGTTAAACAACATACGATACAAAGAAGGGAAAACGTTTGTCAAAAATGATACATGTTTTCTTTTTTTCCCAATTCTTGTAGGTTATTTTTCAGGGAGATGGTTCTTTTGATAAACAACTCAATATAGCAATCGATGACATCATTATAACAACAGAAAATTGCTCATTGAGACCTTATTTTGCTAAACCAGGTAACATTTCAAATTCATTTAGTTTTATTATTCTTGTTTCAGTTGGGGCTAGTTGTTACTGTTACCCTCTCGAAAAAAAAACCTTATGTAATGATAATCCAATATGACAAACTTCGATGTGTACAGACTTTCTCCAGTCATTTTTTATGTACCTCTTAGCATTTTTAGCCATTCAAATTTATATTAAATTAATTCGTATTCTTAGTCTATATATATATATATATATATATATATATATATATATATATATATATATATATATATATATATATATAACCATGCTAAGCTGCAGGACTCCTTTGAATAACAGCCCTCAAGCTGAATGGGCCCGCCCCGTTTGAGGAAAGTTATCTAACTTACTATCGAAAGATTAATTCACTTTCCTGGTTAGGTTTCAGCTGTAGTGATAATCAGTTTAGATGTACAAATGGCGAGTGCGTGAAGAGGAATCTGCTTTGTGATGGCGACTATGCTTGTAAGGATGGTTCAGATGAAGAGAACTGCGCATGTCCTACAAGCATGTTTCACTGTCAGGGAGGAGGCTGCCTGTTGGCGACTGCTTTGTGCGACGGCACCAAAGCGAATGACTGTAATGGAGATGATGAAAACAATTGCCGTGAGTCAGCTTTATTACATCTCAAATTAGACTTTGACTCTTGAAGACTTTTCATGTACGACGCAGTTTCCTGATTGTTTTGTTAAGTAAATTCAGCAAATTCTTGAATTAACCTCCAAGCGAACAACCGTGAATTCGACTTTACTGACTGACTAACTCTGTTTACTTAGTTTTATAATTGCAAAACTAAGAAGAGTCTACAGAAAGGCATGAGAAAAAAGTAGGCTTCAGGAAACCTTCAACAAATTGGTCTTATTATTGAGTTGAGATTGTTTTTGGATTGCACATGGTATCCGAGTTTCTTGAAAAAGCCACGACTCTTTTTATTTGCCATCAGGTTGATTTACTCGCATCGCATCATGATTTACTCGATTTAGCCGAATTTTGGTACTGACATAAATAAACGGAATAGTCTTTTGCAAGGTATCATTAGTTATTGCTTTAAAAATATATTTGAACTCAACCCATTATAGTGAATCCTTGCCATGGAAAAACATAATTCAATTTGTATTTTATTCGTTTTTTTTTGGGTTCGTATTCTCGAAGGCGAACGAAACGCACCCTAGCTAAGTGTTATCATTTACTTATTTGGGCCAAAGAGAGAAATGAAGAATATTTTCACCTTTACACACGGAAGCACCTCGGAATTCATTCCAGCGAATTACCTTTCAGGGAATCCTTGTTCTGCTCATCAGTGTCTGGATGGATCGTGCATTCCCTGGACAGATACTTGTAGTCAAACGTCATTTTGCAGAGATGGAACTAACACGCCGTCTGTTTGTGGTAAAGGAGCGAACCAGTAGACTTCTCAGTGGGTTTGGTGTTGGGTGATCTTGTCTGTGCAGTTTTTGTGTGTTTTCTCTCGATTTTCGTTTCCTTAACTTTTTTTTGTCTTTCAAGTTAATAATCTCTTCAATATCCATTTTAAAAGTACATATTAACTTTCTCTGCTCCTTTTTACTGTCCTTAATTTGTTTGCAGGATCTGGAAAGTGTCATCTGAATGACTTAGCGTGCTCATCGAAAACTTCTCGCGGAAATAAAAGATGCAGATCATTCAGAGGTAAAAGAATATCACTAAAATCCTTCTTCTTTTAGCTGCTGCCGTGAAGTTTGCTCCAACCTCTTCTGGGTAGATTTGTACATAAATTAGCCAAATGCAATACGCGGTTTTCTTTTTGGCCATTTCGTCTTCTTTTTTCGCGTTACGTTTTCCAATACCGTGCAAAAGACAACGCGGTTTTCCGGGTGATGCCAGTAGAAGATGAATGTTCTTGCTTGTCTTATACAGAACTTTGTTTTTAAATTTTACACATGAAATATTTTTAAGGTCTACGAACCTTAAACACTGAAATACATAAATATGGCCAGATCCACGTCATTTTTCACTTAAATACAATAATCATGATACAGGCAAGCGCATTTCACAGAGTAAACCTGAAATTGAACTTCGGGTGTTTTTTTATACCAATTCGAAAAACATGCTCTGTAGCTCTTTTTCTATGACTTTGCCCTGCATTGGTGATGTTTGAATGTGATGCTCCGTTTGGCATTTAGTAAAATGTGGATTCTAGCTGTTTTTATAAAGGCTGTTGATACCTTTTTCATGTCCATTCCTCTTCAAATTTTCTTTTAAAGGTCACTGTAATTTTCAAAATGATCGTTGTGGCCTCAAACCTGATAAGAATGCTGTATTCCACTGGACCGTGAGCTCGGGGCAGACACCCACAGAAAGTACTGGACCGAGTTATGATCATACCTCGTTCAGCAAGGATGGTAAGTAAGATGAAAAGAGAACGTATCATAACCTTCTTCCAAGGCAACTAAGATATCCGTGAAAGTACATTCAAGATTCATGTTGTTTATGAGAAAAGAAAGAGAGCTGATTTCATTCACAAGTGGTCCATAACTGCCTGAACTTAACCTGTTGTCTGTAGCATGACATGAGTGACAGTATTATGACAAGCAGGATGCCACAACTACTGTAGTCCATCGCAAAGATGGTACCCCACTCCCACGGTACATTCTTGTTTTATTGTTACAGGTTCGTACATCTTCATTGAAGCTTCTCAAAGGAAACCCGGAGAGAGTGCGAGGCTGCTAAGCGGCTGGATAGAACCCAATGAGACAATCTGTTTGCAATTCTGGTATCACATGCATGGGTCAAACATTGGTAACCTGAGCGTGTACATGAAAACCAACCAATCAGAGACGCTCGTCTGGAGACTGTCAGGAGACAAAGGAAACCGCTGGACATTCGGACAGACATCTCTTCATAGTCAACGTTTTTATAAAGTAAGTAATCACAGGTGTTGAAAGTGTGTTTTGATGACAATTTGTATATTTTACATCTATGTCAATCTTAATACAGTCGCATTATGCTCTTTCTAATTACATGGCCGAGTTACTTGATAATTGCTGCTTCCAGTTTGTACGAGGAAGGGCTAGGTTGAATAACCACATTCCTTGGTTTATGTTTTTGCTGTTGTTCTATTTTTTCTATTTAAAACGTTACCATTATATCATATCTTGTTCAGGCCAAAATGCAAAAATCTGTATCCTTTTTCAGACCAAGATGAGCAAGATCTTTATCCTATTTCAGACCAAAACAGCCCCAAACAAAATACCATTTGACGCCACACGTTCCTATATAGCCAAAAACCCCTTCCCCGCTTGCCTCCCCCCCCCCCCCCCCCCCCCCCCCCCAAACCAACCCCGATCGAAAGACATTGTTCTCAGTATTGCTGTCGTGGTTGAACACACTTCCTATTTTATTTCAGTTCGTTTTAGAGGGAACAGTTGGTGATGGAAGTAAAGGTGATATTGCAGTGGATGACTTGACGGTGCTAGATGGAAATTGCGAAACAATTCTTAAACAGAGTAAGTAGACGAGAAATTACTAATTAAAAACTGACGTGGATTAATGAATAAATGACGGTAATTTTCGAGTTGTGAAGTAACTTACTACATTGAACCATTTTCCACTTTCCTTTAACGGGCTGTATAACATGATTGTACAACATGATTGTATAACATGATTGTACAATATTGCCATTGTTCGGCAATAAATGTTGAAATACAAAAATAACAACTGCTACACATAATTCAAGCACAGCTTTACATTAAAAGTTAAAAATTAAAACTGCAAGATGGCTTAATATCGAGGATGATTGAAACAGATTACAGTTATGAGTGCTGAGGGTAATTTATTGTTGGCTCTAGGGATAAATTATCAAATCACATAGCCCCAAAATGCATTTGATCCTTCTTGTTTTTTAAAATGTTTTTTTTTTTATTTCCAATTCTGTTACGATCAACATATTTCTACTAAAAAGCAAAAATTTTGTCCGAAATGAAATTAACCATGATACTGCGTCCAAAGTGAGTCATGGTGTGAAACTTTTACTGGGATATGAAAACGAGTTTCAATCACAAAGCCTGGTAATTACTACTTTCGACGCTCTATTGAAAACTCCTGTATTGAACTCGTTCTCTTTTATTGTGTCTAGCAAGTCCAGACTGCCATTTTGAAGACGGTATGTGCGATTGGCAAGCCCAGGAGGGATGGGTGTTGGGCACATTTCTTGAGGGATTGGAGAAGTCGGGTAAGATCAGTGGTGTTGGTAAAATGTACCATGATACTCTATACAGTTGAACCTCCTGTAAGCGACCATACAAAAAACAAAGCCAAGGTGGTCACTTATGTTAGGTGGTCAGAGGTCAGACCTAAGGGGATCTTAATTTGGACTCATGTGAACCTGTAGAAATTTCATTGAAAAAAAAAACACCTATCCGCGCAAAGTTTTGATGCAAGTGAAAATTAAAATGTTCGTTTTATTGGAGTTGTAAACACATTATTAAATTTGCGTCTATATGAGGTGATATGTCAGGTGGTCGCTTACGAGAGGTTTTGACTATATGATTTGACTGGAAAAATTTGGTATTTTAGAAAAAGTGGTCGCTTATGAGAGATGGTCACAAATGGAGGTTCGACTGTATTTAGCTAAATATTCAACACACAACCGTTAGTAAAAATTAATATCTGGTCATGGACGACGAGGGTGAAACGTCGCGCGGTTTTGAGTTAACACATGTGTTCGTTTACTTAATTTTTATTAGTCTATTTATTTGTTTGATTGATTTTCTGTCACTCAATTGCATAGTCAGTTGCATACAGGGCATGGTTTTAACACTTAACGCCTAACGGAAATGCTAACAGGAGAAACTAATTGTATTAAAAATATATATTAAAATAGTAAAATAAAAATGTGTAAAGTTAAATAAATAAATAAATCTTGATGTATATATATTAATAAAAGTATAAATACAATGTAAAAGCTGTGGGGTAAAAAAGAAAGATAGCATTAAATAAAACATGTATCTAAAAAGATGTTATAACGTAAATATGAAAATTAAAGTAAAACGCAAAGTAAAATAAAGATATTAATGTCAATAAAAATCAAGCAGTATAACCATTATTTTTGTTGTTAAAAATTGATAGCCTGTTATTAAAGAAGAAGTGCATTAAGTCGCGGTGGTAGAAACAGCTGAAAAAAAAATAATATAAATCCTCTATTAAGCCCCCCGGGGAGGGAATTATTTATTTCAAGAGCTTTGGGGGAGGCGGCTAAGAGAGGGGGGAGCTTAATGGAAAGGGGGGGGGGGGGGCTTATTATAATTTAGCGAAACGCCAGCAGTTCACCACTCATTTTTTTGTAATTCATAGATTTCAATAGGTTCTCGCATGTGGATAAATGTCCATAAACCATACTCTGATTGATCAGTGAAGTGTTATATATTCATGATAATCGTTCAAGTACGGTAATTTCTCTCCAAGGCTCGCGAGTACTGTATGTGGATTAGTGGCCAAATTGGTATTGGTAAAAATGTACCGATAATAAAGTCTCTTGTTTGTTGAAAAGAAAGGAGGGGCACTTAAAAGAGAGGGAGGGGACTTAATTTCTTGCTCCATAAAGGGAGGGCTTATTAAAGAGGGGAAGGCTTATTTGGGGGGGGGGGGGGGCTTAATAGAAGATTTACGGTATGTTAATCCTGCAAAAAGTAAAACAGTGTCTTCGTCTTCATTAAGTCTCTTTGATGTTGATCGTCACGTTTTGACCGCTTTCTGTCGATCATTGTGAGGACATAAGAAGGACTGGTTACGTGGCACTATATGCTCCATCGTTAATTACTGCTGGATTTCGATCTTAATTATTCCAATTGGCTGTTTCCTCATAGGTCTGCTGCGGTGTTGCACTGTTGTTGTCTTGCACTTGCACTACTATGATTGGCATCCAATCTTTAGGAATTTCAATTGCACTATACCCCTCTTCCCTTTGATAAATATATGTGGTTCGATTCTTTCATCTTATGGTTGTAACAGGACGGATCAGTCAATAAGCTTAACCTTGTTTCCTAGTTAGCGCTTTTTTCTGAGTACGGTACGAGTAAGCCGTATGTATCTGCCTCTATTTCTCTGCAGTGTTCCTTAATCCTATTATGCTTTGATCTCCATGTTTTCCCGATATAAACTGTTTTAACATCTTATCTAATGTTATCTGCCTTTTCTTAACTCCGTGGTTGGTTAGCTCAATTGGTAAGGCACCAGTTTGCAGAGCGGAAGGTCGGGAGTTCCACTCCAGACCGAACCAACATTCAGGGTACGTCTAAAAATAACAGAGCAATGTCTTTGACCAGTATATCATCTGGAGATGAATGTAGTGACTTGGCGATCTTGTCTCCAGCAAGGGAGTACTTAGTTTTGTTTCTTCTTAACTCCCAGGGTCAAACCTTGATTAGTGTAATCATAATATACACCAGGACCTAATTGCAGAAACTTTGTCACCTTAATGATATTTACAGAAGATAAAAGAAGAGAAATTAATGTTAAGAAATAAAAAAAACAACGTACGGTTAAGTCCACAGATCGGTTTTAATTTTCCATACTGAGTTTGGAGTGAAAGAATTGAAGAATAAAACAGATTTAAAACAACCAAAACATCTTAGCCAGGCATAAATATGCATTGTGTGAAACGAGACTGTCTAGACAACTGAATTACGTAATACACTGGGGAATTAAAAAAGTTTACTTCTGAATGATAAATCGAGTGAAAAATTGCATACTTGCCACCATAGTTAATAGAACAAACTGGTTATGAAGCTCAACAAATTTCAAAAAGAGTGTACAAAGCTGCTTTGTTTTATGTTGAACGAACCGTGACCCTGCACATTGTTTTGTTTTACGTGTGAGCCCAAATGTTTCTACTGGTCAGTTGCTCATATGCATTTCAATACCTTTTGTGTTTTGTGCAGGGTCAAGGCAAACGAACAAAAGAAATGGAGAACAAAAACATATAACAAAGGACTGACTGAGTTTCATAACCAGTTTGTTCTATTAACTATGTTGCCACCGTATACTATGTCTCGTTCAACGTTTCGCGCATTCACGAGATAAAAATTTATTCATTTATTTTAAATTTGATAGAAATTTGTTTCGAGGAAATATCTGTTGAAAGGTCATGCATGAGAAGAATACCACTGAAAATGCTATTTGGTATTTTGTTTTTTCTATGGCAACGTTTCTGCAATTAGGTGTATACATATATATTTAACAAATAGATTCCATTTGGCCGTGTGTCTGTTCAGTTATAGATCGCAGATGACGTCAAAATGTGGTAAGAACAAAAAAGTGGCACACGAGTGTATACATATATATTTAACAAATAGATTCCATTTGGCCGTGTGTCTGTTCAGTTATAGATTACAGAAGACGTCAAAATGTGGTAAGAACAAAAAAGTGGCACACGAGCCGCAGGCAAAATGGAATCTATTTGTTTTATACAAATTATGAACAGAAAAGAAAAAAGAGTAAAATTACGAACTTGCCTCGTAGCGCTCGACTGTTTGAAGATTTGTTCTAGTTTAGGTATTTTTCAAGTCGCCAAGAACACTTTTCGTCTTGGTTTCTTCTTTTTCTTGCTCTAAACAGCTCCTACTAAACATTTTTCGAGGCTTTTATTTGCTCAATCCAGAATAATCTCACAAACATTTTTAAAACTGTGCGCCATGTTGGACAAAACAAAGCAAACAATTTTTCTATGACGTCAGCCGTGCGTCTGTACTCTGATAGATCATAGGCAACGACCAATCACAGAGCGCGTAGTATTCAGTTCATTGTATATATAGATGTTTATTATACACCTTTTACAAAAACATTTCAACTTTGTGTTCACATCACATACGCGATGACAGGCAGCAAATTATAGTTCTCAAGCCTATATACAATAGCGTTTGTCAAACTCTATTTAGTAGTACCTTGAGATCTCTTTTTGTCGCCTGTTAACTCGTATGGGACGTGAACACAAGGGATGAATATATATATTCAAAGTCGCAATGTTTTTATCAAAGGGTGTATATATTGAAAAAGTGTCAAATGTTCTTTTTTGCTGTTATGACCCAAACTATTCGAGCATTGCCCCTGGGATGACCGTTAGAGTTGTTGTGCGACGATTCAAGAGAGCATGCAAGAGAATAAACGTACAGAAGCTGCGTGCATAGACTAGTTCAAATGAACTGAGAGGGCTTGTGATGAAGACAGAACTATGCTTGAAAAGTTTGGATTATAACAGGAAGAAAATCATGCATCATTTTACTCTTTTACAATTTTTTTTTTCAAGCATCGAAAAGTTAACATGTCACAGATCCTCCAGGTTTAAATCAGACTGGTTTATCCTGTTTTTCTTTTTTTCTTTTTCTTTTTTTCTTTCTTCTTTTTTCTTCTTTCTTTTTTCTTTTTCTTTTCCCTTTTTTTCCTTTTTTCGTTTTTTTCGTTTTTCTTTTTTCTTTTCTTTTTTTCTTTATTTTCCTTCTTTTTCTTTTTCTAATTATGTAAACTGATTTAAGTTCTGGTGAGAACTTTTATTCGTTGCTGTTTGCGTCTCAATTTTTTATTAAATGAATTTTCTATATTTTCCTTGTTTTGGTCTTGACTGCTTTAGTTAATGAAAGGGTTAAAAAGCTATTTACTTGTAATTGTAGGTAGTTCATTTCAGCGCATGAAAAACATGCTAACTGCTTTAATAAGTTAAACTAAGATAAAAATAATAATCTACATGTTATCACAATTTCATGATTCAATTATAAAACAAATCACCTTCATCCGGATCCGCACATGGTCCAAGTTTCACCTGAGGCTCATACCATAAATCCTAAAATTTGCACCCCTCCTCTCAGCGAAATTACATATAAGCGCCTCCCTTCAAATAAACGTCCCCCTCCCCTCCCTTTTTTTTTCTTGGGCGACTGACTGAAACAAAAGAGGTTGAGTATACAATCCACGGTGATTTAGAATCAAAATTGATTAAACTGCACAAATCGTAAGTTAACAGCATCGGAAATCGAAATGACATTAACGTGACGTTTTGTAAACACCTTAGAGCCGACTAACTAAAGAAAAATTATTAGGAATTGGCAAATATATCGCTATTAGTCAAGAACTATACAGATATATCCGAACAACTTTGTACATAAAATACTCGCAATATGTTTTTGATGCGCAGAAGTTATAGAGCAAAATTAAATGGTCATTTGGCCTCTATATTTGGATATAATCTTGAAAAAGCGTCCCACCTTATCTTAAATTTGAAATAAGCGCCCCGGGCGATTATTCGAGGATTTACGGTCATAAAACAGACGTAGTCAGTGCTCGGAGTTTTGAGAAATTATCTTATCTTCTCTAACAACATGTGACGTACAGTTGGTAAATTTTCTATTTTTTGTTCGAGTTAAGAAGAGTTCGAGGTTAAAAGATGCATGAGACAGAGCTTTTAAAATATGTATTTGACTGTTCCTTTCTCTTATCAGGTGGATACATTAGTCTTCGCGGTGGAGCTTCAGAAGAACCCTCTTTTCTGTCTTCTCCGGTCATCAACACGCATGCTTACGAATGGAAGTGCTTCCGTTTCCGGTATCTGATTGGCAGCGTTCACGACCATGATTTTCACGGGTTGTCTTTAATGGTACTCCTCAGAGGGATAACATCTAATGAAACACTGCAGTTGTTCCATGAGGATAAAGTGACGAATGAGGGACGCTATGTACAGATAGCCATACCCGGCAATTACTCCAGTGCGCGGGTAAAGAATGATACACCATTCAGTTGTTTACTGTGCGGCTACAAAAACCATGAACATTTTGGTTTGCTTTTGACATATCAATAGACCGTGTACATTATGACGTCATACTCGCAAGGACTTCTGGTAGTTGTAGCAGACCCGTGGAGACTGGGCAAACATGAAAACGGTCAATCACGGAAGAAGACTTCACAGAAGCCTCGTAAAAGCGCAAATTCCAAACAATTTTATCGCAAGTAACTAATGATAAGCCTCGAACCTAGACTAAAGTGGCGATTGGTTAATGAACTTTTTGACACAAGGGCAAAAAATTTTCTATTTCTTTTATTGTTCAAAACTTTGTCGTTCATGCATTAAAAATTCGGTAATTCAATCATGGACTTTTTATTGTTGTAATTCGTTGGCTGCGAAAATTGTTTGGACTTTACGTGTAAACGAGGCGCTGGGGACGTCTTCTTCAATGAGCGACGTTTTTGTTTATCACGTTTATCATTTTGCCGAAGCGATTCCCGTGATTTTTACACTCGCTTGGCCCGATCTCCGCGGGTGTACTACAACTACCAGAAGTCTTTGCGAGTATGACGTCATAATGTAAACGGTCGATTGTGTAGCTATCAATCAGACACGAGATAAAATCGCAAGAGTAGTGAACAAACTGTCAAAACCATGCTTGCCTATTTTCTCGTAGTTTTAAATTTCTATCTAATTAAAATCATCGTGAGAAAATGTATTTCCCCGATGTCCGGTTGCATAAATTGCAGGACGCTTTCTTTACTGTTTTGTGGACATGAGGTCAATTGTATGACCGGAAGTGATTTTGATTGGCTTCTATTTTTGGAGACGTGCACTCCCTTACGTTGAGCGTATTCTGTCTCAGATAACCGGCTTTTAATCACTTGTTATTGTTACATTAATTCCTTTTCAAATCACAAAGAGATGAAGCGGTTATATTTCACCACGTTTTTCTCCGTGTCTTGTGCAGGTTGATTTTGTGGGTTACAGTCCGTTGCCACTTGGACCAACCATTGCTATCGATGACGTGTCTTTTTCCAAAGAGCCTTGCGAACGCATTCCTTGGAAACCTGAGAAAGGTAATAATTGAGATGAGGTGTGATTAGGGGGACGAAAGAAGGTCCAGCTAACTTAGTGGGAGTTACAAACTATAGTTGGCTTTAGATCTCTCCAAGATGACCACCCTCCGAACCAAGAAAGGAGAAATATTTTAAACGGTATTTTGTAGATGGTCGTTAAAGGGACAGGGCTGCCTTCAAGAGAGTGGTTGTTAAGAGAGCGTCAGCTGTAAATAGGCTGCGTCATGGTCTACGTCTGCTCAAAAAAGGGTCATCAGATCTCATTATACGAGTCAAACATGTACGTTCATGAAGTTGTTACATGAACTTGCAAGCACCTACCAGCAGCGCCGTTTGGGTACATGTAGATGCGATAACTACACTGAAGACAAACACTGAACATCTTATTATTTTTAATCAAGTTTAACAAGTTGATACTGTCTCCCTAAAGCAGAAGGCAGTTTTAAAAATATTTGATATTTGATGTAGTGGTGAGAGCACTCGCCTCCCACCAATGTGGCCCGGGTTCGATTCCCGGCCCCGGCGTCTTATGTGGGTTGAGTTTGTTGTTGGTTCTCTCCTTGCTCCGAGAGGTTTTTCTCCAGGTACTACGGTTTTCCCCTCTCCTCAAAAACCAACACTTCCAAATTCCAATTAGATCTGGAAAGTGTCCCATATTAGTACCACGTGCTAAATATCTTTGAAACTTAAATAAAGTAATTTATTGTTTATTATTAATATTATTATTATTATTATTATTATTATTATTATTTGGCATGTCTGCTTAGCGAACTCGACAAAATGCGGGATCAGTCTATTTTTAGAGGCGAAATCCCGACCTTCGTGGAATGTTACTGTAAACTCTTCTCGTCACCAATCTCTTATTGACGTTATTCCATGTGGGTAAAATTTAAAATGAACAGCACAGGAAGAAGTGACTGCTCAAACGCGTTCATTTGAATGACGAAACATTGGGATTTCATGAACAGACTCAAAAGTAAAACGAACAACGTTACATGTCTCAAGATGTGACTATTGAAGATGCAAGCTAGGTGGGCTAGCAACTAAACCAAACTGAAGACTCGTTTCCTTAAAGGGCTATGTCGCGAGGTTTCGCCTAATTTTTGTAACTTTAATTTACACTTTAATCTGTCAAAATTCTTTTGTTCGCTGATACGAAACAGGACTCGAAACGGAACCAGTGGTCACGTACACAAGAGCTATTGCTTGTTTTGATTTAAGTCCCACAATTTCATCGCTCTTTTCTCAAGCGAAACAAAATCAGAAAAATGTTAGGTTTGTCTGTGGCGCTAAAGACGTACAAAGCGAAGACTCTGGTACCATGTTAATATGCTGAAGTGTACTATATTTAGCCAACAGAGAAGAAGAACCTTTGTCCATGACATTCCATGGTCAACTGATTTCTATCGCTGCTCGTACATATTGAGAAATTTAGCCGTACGATTTCAGAATCCGAAAAATAACCGGGCCAAAATCAAGACAAATAGATTATTTACATATGTGAAAAATCTGAGACCATTTGGTGAACACAGCACTGCAGGATTGAATGGATTCGACGACGATGGCGTAAACTTGAAAAACAGCCACCGGACGTTTTTCAAGATTGTAGCTTGCGTGACACCTCGCGACATAGCCCCTTTAATTACTGTCTTATTCCTAATCTGACTTTGACTTCAAAACTATTTGTCTTTCGTGATTTGTAGCAGAAACATGTGGAAACTTCGACTTTGAAAAAGGAACATTAGAGGGATGGACACCATATGCAAACGCCTTTAACTACCAGCCCACCCTCGGTGACAACATACTCGCTCGAACATCCGGGTCTTCCAAGACCACATCCGGGCATCAAGGCAACTGGTGGGTGGGAACGTACGAAAACCGATCAAGCCCTGAAATTCCAGCGGGAAACGTACAAGGGGACGTGCCAGTTGGGTCTCTCTTGTCTTTATCAATACTTATTACTGGTCCAAACGTTAATTTCTTGATTGGTGGAGACTGTTATTCAACGATAAATGTCTATCTCCTCCTGAGAACCAATCTCGTGCGATTTTTCAACAATGATAACTGCACGGAACATATGGTTCGGGTCACATCACGTGTCTTTGCTGCATATATAGGAATGGTTGTTCGGATAGTCCTTTTGGACTACGATCAAGGAGGACATATCAATTTTGATGACTTCAGAGGCGACTTTGTTTGTCTTGGTAAGCGAGATGGCGAATAGTTTTTTTTAAACTCGATTTTAACCTTAACATTGAATTAACTCGAACAGTCCAGCCTCAAGTCATGTAATGAAGTTGTACGTTTTTATTCTTATTTTTCATCCCTTTTTGTAAAATGAAGATAAGAGCATCCCGGTCCATCCCAATCACGTCCCCCTGGCAGGCCATTTCTGTCATGACGCGATGCTATGTTTTAAGTAATATATCAAACATGAGACACAGTGTTTCATCACAAGATCAAACACTGAGAAGAGAGTTGAAAATACGACGCGCAGCGGAGTATTTTTGACGAACTTCGAGGTGTTTGATCTTGTGATGAAATACTGTGTCTCATGTTTGATATTACTTCTCAAACAAAATGATTTTAGAAGGAGAAATTAAGGATGCAAAAATGAGCAGTGTTTCATCTGATTTCCAAACACTCATTAAACATTAATTTCCTTTGTATTTTCTTCATGAATTATTAATGAGTTTGAGAATAAAAGCTATAAAACTATTCTTATTACATGTTGTATATAGCATTACAGGAATCTAATGCTAAGCCCCCAATAGCTTTCCTTTCAGTGATCACACTTGAGGGTTTAGAACCATTCTATACAGCATAATAGATGACATAACAAACATGTGTTGTTTAATAACCTTTTTATTTCATATTTATTTCACTTTACGACTTCATTCAGAGATCCACAAAGGTGCAAATGAAATGGTTAATTAATAGGCTACGGCGTCTCCGAACGGTTAAAAATGGCATGGTTTTAAAACGTTCACGTAACAAAATTAATGTTAAATTCAGATGAGCCTCCTTGCGACATATCAAGAGACTGGTGCGGGTGGAGAAGTTTGCGTGGTTGGAAACAGATCAGATACCAAGAACTTGAGCTGCAGGCAAGTCAGGAATCACATGATGAAGATATCGAGGATAATGCCGATAATACTGACATGCAACGAAGTAAGTTATGTTGTTTTTGTTTTTACCCGATACGTAGGGTAAGTTAGAATTGAACGAGGTTATCACTCTCTCCTGCTCCTGTTTTAGTCGCACAGAAAAAGAAATTGGGGCAGACGACGGAGTAAGAGAAAATGCCTAGGTACTAGACTGGGGACAGCCTGAAGGGAACAGTTTTACAGCCAGAATTGAAGAAAAATTCATGAACGTTCTATCATTATCATAATGATAACTAAATAATATATTATAAAACAAGAACTCTACGAGTAGTGAAACCAGCTTTAAGGGTCTGGATATTCATCTGGTGTGTTACTGTTAGCTAGCTAACTAAGATAACAAATCGAGCCTTGAATGCTATTTTCGGAATAATACAAATGTTGTTATCGGTACATGTTATCAGTCGGGAGAGATTCTCCGAAGGTCACATTGTGTTCAGTTCATTTGTCAAAAAATGAAGTTTTCCAGCTTGTGTCGCTAAAAACTGATTATAGTTGAATTTCTTTTCGAAAAGTCACTTGAATTGATATCGTCCTCTTGATGTTCTATAATCTGTATAATCATTTCGTGTTTTGAGACAGAAACATCACAATCCCCACGGAATAGCTTAGCTCCTTTAACAACTGGTCCACGGTTTACAAAATCGACTAAGACACTAGTGTAGTCCTTTACAAACTGTGAAGGGCCGTGATCTCCATTGCATACATGATCCAGCAAAAGGAAAACTTCACAATTCAAAACTTCAAACTTTCGGTCAAATGGCTGCCGTATCAGTAAAAAGGCTTATTGAGTGTTCATTAAAATGAATATCCGTAAGTTGGATACAGATTTTGTTGTTATTGACACAAAGCTTTCCTTTAATTTACTTGGCTTATCGCAAATATAGTCGAAACCATACACAACATGCATTCGTGGTAGGTTGTCGTTGTATTAACAAAGGTTTTTTCACGTCAGTAGTAAGAGATGTAAGAGCGGGCTATTGAAACCGTAACCAATCAGAGAGCCGTATTTAGTGACGTGACCCGAATGGACCAATGAGATCACAGCAGTTTACTAAGACTACTTTACAGAATACATACATTGTACTCTACAGAGTGACACACATGATCATACACGCACACTATGGCAGCGTCCAGTCACGTGGGATAAATAGGGCTCTCTGGTCACGGTCCAATCGCTTGCTACTTACGTCTATCATCCAAGTGTTTGCATTCACTTATATTTGCCAATGTTTGAATTCAGTTATAGGAATTTCAGGCTTAGACGACTACGAGATCCACCTTCCAGACTTCAGCCTCGGTTACGTGTCTTTTTCGGACATTTCTCCGCTTCATTACGGCTTTACTTTGTGCTTCTGGTTGAAGACCGCGTACACTGGCTTCTTTATTGAATACAAAATTGCATCAGAACAAAGTGAATCTATTGTGCTGGGATTTTATTGTGGGAACAACACTTTTAGAATTCATCTCGACAAGACAAGGTACTTTGGCGTTTGCTTTTAATGATATTGATTTTGGCCAAATGGAGTAACAAGTAAACGGGAATTAGAAATTTGCGATCATGTGTGACTCCGTTTGGCCACTACTTGTGTGCACTTGCGATCACTTGCGCGTCCGTTGTGATTAAACTTGGCGCGAAAATGGGAAAGCAAGTCAACGGACGTTTTCCACCTTTTTTCCACCCAACATGCGCGTGCGAGGCTGTATTAAAGAGCTTTTTTATAAAAAGAAAAAATGCGTCCTTTTAATGGCCCTTTTGGCCACTCAACAAAACTTAGCGATTTGAGCAGGTTTCCATATAATTGCTCAATCGCTGAAAACTCAGCGATTGCAGTGATTGTATGGAAACATGACATGCAGCTATAACATAAAAATAAATCTTGCCAATTTTAAATAAGTGTCAACTGAGTGCTAATTTGGGACACTATCCAGGTGCAATTGGAATTTGAAAGTGATCGCCGGTTGTCTGCGATCATCGACGAATGATAGTTTGGAATAGGAACCAATCTATATTAAAGGATGGTTTCTCTGATGATTGCAGAGTTTTGACTTGTTATTATTGAAGTTTGAAGTTTGAAGTTTTTGAGAAAAAATAAAGAAAATTACTACTGTGATAAGGAGTTCTAATTACCATACAATTTGGTGAACTTTTGCTTTGAATTTCTTCAAGAATTATTAATTGAAGCTATATCAACCACTCGAAAGAGTGTTTCATCAGGCATCCAAACACCTTGAAGGCGGTTTAAAAAACTCTGCTGCGCCTCATTTTTTTTCTACCCAGTTCTCGGTGCTTGGAAATCCAGATGAAACTCTCTTTTTCCTCATGTTGATATATTACTTTAACGACCATCCACGATGAACAGATTAGCGATCATACGGAAATCATCCTTCATGCAACACTTAATTGCGAGTTCATAACACTGTAGTTACATGTTACATGACTTATGATGAGTTAATAACTTGCATTATTTTTACATCAAAACAAAATGTATAATGGAGAAAAAGCCATGAGTTTTGTTTGGCTAGCAACTGGTGGTAGTTACTTGGGCAGTTTTTAATTGAGTATCAAAAGTAATTTGGAATTGGTCTTGTTTCGCATTAGTACGCTTTTAAATTGGTTTAAAAACACTTCACGCTACCTTTCAACCAATCACAAGTAAAACCAAAACCAATCGTCTTACTCACACGCGTTTTTATCCGTGCTTAGCACCGGCACATGTATCTGTTTTCACGGTTCTGATTAGTTCATTGGATTGTCTACATCTGTCGTGATTGGCCATATGATTTACTTTGATTTTACATGGTCTTACAACACTCAGTTAAAAACCTCTGTATAAGAATTTTCATTAATGTGGTGTGAGAAATAAATTTCACTTTGTTCAATCTTCGTACACAGTCGTGACATCGCAATGGACGTGGCCGACGCTACGTGGCACCACGTGTGTGTGACGTGGGAACAATATTACGGACTGCTAGATCTTTACAAAGATGGTGAAAGAAAATACGTAAACCAGTTAGATGGATTTCGGTCGTCAGGCCGGAATTTGGGGATTGAAGGTGCAGTTATTTCTTACAAAAGTGTTATTAGAGACTTTTAGTACCGAGAACGGATGTCTATTGTGATTTAAATTATATGCTTGTTTTAGCTCCTCGCCACGCATGTAAAGGCTACATTTTATGTCTTTTATTTGATATTAATAAGCATATGAGGGGATGGGCTGGGGGTATTATTCGGGCAAAACTGGTCGACTATTCGGGCACCACAGACACAGTAAAATTGCTGAATTATTTTGTGATTCAATGTCTTTTTTTTATTTCGTAACTCACATTACTCACTTAACTTTCTAACCGAGCTCTATACTACATCGATCATGTCATTCATGTGACAGCTCCATTAGATGCTAACCGCGTGAGCAGGCATAGAACGACAAATTTGCGTTGTGGTCCGCCAAGGGTGGGAATGATAATGTAGACCGCACAAGGACTGAAACTAAGTATAACATTTGGCGACCATCTTGCTTATTAGGACAGTATGTGTGGTTGCTATCTGGTCGATTAAAGTATGTCTTCGTCGAAGTCTCGTAGAAGATCTTATCGGTACCGTGTGAAGTGCAAAAAATGCGAGATGTAGAAGCTCATTCTCGGATCGTTCGCAGCGGTAGAAAAGTGAAATGTCAGCATGACGAATAAACGTGACGTCATGAGTCCCCCCCCCCTGAGTGGAGATTTTAGATTTTCTTTTTTACATTTAACAATTTATCGAAAATAAAATTCTAAGTATCGACATTACGTTAATAATTCTCAATAAGTGTCCGAGGTGGTTTAGGCGGATGGGATCTAATGCTAACCGGAATACTCCAAGAATCGTGGGGTATTTTGTCATGTGACAATATGAATTGGTGTTTTTAAAGGTTGTTTTAAACGATTTGCAATCGTGTTCGTTCTCTGGTAATCTGAATCGGTTATTCAAACGAAACAGAAAAAAGTCCTAAAGACCCTTTTAATAAATACCAGAATGCATCATATTCCGTTATCGATGTCAAATGTATTATTTTGAATTGTAAAGAGAATTCAAAAGAATACGTTTAATGTCATTAGCGGAAAATGATGCATCGTGGTATTTATTAAAAATTTCTAAACTAAAGCGTATTTTGTCAGGAGGAGGAACCATGACAATTGGTTTTAAAGGCGCTAATGAAAATGCATCAATTGTGCTTGGTAAACTAAGCGGATTCAATCTGTGGAGTTATCAGATCAAAGCAGAGGAGATACTGCGCATGTCACATGGATGTGGGGGCGAAGTGGGAAACGTTAAGGCCTGGGAAACAGTCAATAAAGGGTTGAAGAAAGAAGTGGCCGTAAAGTGGAGTAGATCGTGCGGAGATAGAAAAGGTAAGCCATCTATGAATAGCCCATTTCCGAATTGCTATAATTTTTTTGCCTTTCTATTATGCAAAACCTTAAAAATGAGTTTTATTTGCTTGTGAATGGAAACTTGTTTTCATGTGAAAGATCGTGCACCAGGCTTCACTGTGTAAAACAGACTTAATGTGATTCCATAGGGAAAAGCAGTTATAATGAAATTCTCTTTCCACTGCTTGAATTCTATTTTAGTTAGTAGGGCTCCGATAAAGCTTGAGGTCGGGCATAAATCCTCGCTTAACCAGCACATAGCTAGTGGCACTACTTAACCAGCACATAGCTAGTGGCACCACTTAACCATTACACTCCTAGACTCAATTATGGAGGCATGTGATGTAGTTCTAACTTTTGAGTCTGTCGACAAAATGTCACGGTGTTACCGTTCAAATGAAACCTCTTCGTTAGTACTTTTGCAAGGTACCATTTGTTTTTCAATGTTTTCTAAAAAGAAATTTTGATTTTTTTTCTCTTTAATTTTAATTTTTGGCACTCTCAGGAGTTTTCTTCATATTTCTTCCTTTTTTTTTTCTCTCAGGTGACCGGGTTGTGTTGGATAACAACGCTACCCTCTTTAACCAAACCGCTGTTCTTGTGAGTCAGCAATATAACAGGTCACGTGATTGGCATACTAAGTGCTTAAAGTTTCGTTACATGCTGAGAGGGACTGGAAAGAAAACACTAACAATTTACCAAAAGACAAACAACTATCGAGAAGTACCAATATGGATCTGGAAAACGAACACTGGTAGAAACTGGATGTACGGACAAGTTCCATTGAGCGCTGTATCGTCGTCGTTTCAGGTAAGATAGTAAAGGAACAGAAAATTCCATCATGTTCTCTTTTTCCTAGGAATTTTTTTGGGTCCCAAATCCCAATTCAAGGCCACTTCGTCGAAATCAGAGAACGTAACAAGCTGGGTTTTTTTTTTTCATGTTAATTTCCTATTTTTCTTATGCTAATTTCCTACTTTCATAAGAGTGCGATCGATCGTGCTACCAATTCTTGGTTTGCAACCACGTGATTATGCGGTCATGTTGGTGGTCAATACAATACAATAGCCCAATTTCGATATATTAAAATTCAACTTCAAACAAAAGACATCACTACGAGGCTTAGAGGAATAAACCATATAAATCCCTACTATCATTCCCCTAAGCCTCGTTGTGATAACTTTTGTTTTAAGTTGAATTTTAATATATCGAAATTGGGCTATTTTTTTTTTTTCGCAGAATTTGCATGAAAATAGAGTTTAGTTTCCAGCGGAGAGAAACGGTTTTGTTCTTGACCACTAACATGGCCGCCGTGACGTCACGTGCAAACCAGCAATACAAACATTTTTGTTTTTCTTTTTGACTTTTTTACTTCAATTTATTCAATGGGTTCATAATTACACAAATCACTATAATTTAATGCTATCTTAGCTATCTTAGCCTTGAAAAAGCTGGCCGAAAACCGTCGAAACCCTGTCAGCCATTACGCAGTTCGCAAGACTCAAGCCGATTACTATTCGAAAAAGCGGTCTCACGTGTGATTATTTTCTTGTATGTTAACAAAGACATCTTCGGTTTTAGGGTCTGCTTCTTAGTAGGCCCTAAAACCATTAAGATAAAAAAGGTATTGTCTATACGAGACAACAAAACAGCCATTTTTGATCCAATCGTTCTTGAGCGTTTGAATTAAAGTAATGGCGGCAAGCCGAAGCTGAACTTTACGTTTAAATTAACTGGTCTTCTCATTGGAATTTAAACTTCCAATTGGCATGGGAAGTATTAAGCACTTCTACTTTCCAAAACTAAAGAGTGACAAGGGAGGCAAAATTATGATCATACCAGCACTTTAAATGTCATAGAGACATGCTGTTTCGGTATTTATTGTTCAGAACTCGTTCAATGAATTCAGTACAGCACGTCGGTTCATTTGTTAAAAGTTACTTAGAGAGACTAAACCAAGCCAGGTACATTCCCGGAATCCTGGCGGGAGAGGGGCATTACTTCTTGTATTTTAAGATACCATGTAAATTATTTCCGATGTACTAATGCTGAAAAATATTAAACCGGCATTATAGGTGTCCATAACAGGTGAGACAGAGAAGAAGGAAGACCTGATAACATTGACGGGACTATATGTTGAGGAGGATCCGAAGAGGTATTGCCAACACAGACCACAGTTAGCAAAACAAGGTAAACTTATTGTATTCAATAAAAAAATTAATTAATAAACTTCATTTTAAAATGTTACCTAGTATTACAAGTCTTATTTAAACTAGGCCCGCAATATGCAATTCGCCTTCTGGTTGCCTAATTATTTTTTTATGAACTATCTACATGTATCTATCTGACTCCCCGGGATAACTCCAAGCGCATAAATGTGTAAAGAAAAATCCTTGTTGCTGCGACAGAATTTTGTCCCTTACGACATGCTGCATAAATTCAAACTGGTTTATTTCGTGCGTCAATCCGCGGGGACAAAATGAGACAAATTTTTATTTCGCCTCGTGTGCATTGTTGATCATTGTTCGCGACAAAATAAAAATAAACCAATAGGAGGCCGTCATCTTGTATTTGAAAACTAATTCCCAGGCACCCATCTCATAATAAAGTATTCCTTGCACAAAATCTTCCGAGCAGTGCACACGGGGAGTGGTGGGGAACTCATGATCTCAGGGACCTGTCCCTGCGACTTGTTGCCTAGTGCAAGTGTGCCTATTCAAACCAGAGCTTGTCGAAAGTTCTTGGTACTGTTGTTTATTCAGTATTGTGCAAAATTAAAGTGCGCCAAAGTCATTAGTTTAGCCAAAAAAGAAAGAAGCGTCCTCTACACAAATAATTTGGCATTAGCATCAACAGCAGCAGTTCATTTTGAATAAAAATATAGAACATAATTTAGCTACGTGCAGTTTAATGACGCTGAGATTTCTTTTCCAGCTTGCAATGAAACCCTATCCAACATGTCAGGATATTTCTTTTCTCCGTCATACCCTGGATTTTATCTAGACGAAAACATCTTTTGTACTTGGCACATCACCGTTCCAGCCCATAACAAAATTCGCCTAATCTTGCAAGAATTTCGTCTCAAGGACAATCCTACGTGCGAGAATTGCTTTCTTCAGATTTTTGATGGACGCGACGAGACTGCGCCAGCGATAGGCAGGTTCTGCGGTTATAGCTATCCTCCGGTTTTTACTTCTTCGTCAAATCACTTTACTGTTGTTCTCCGTTGTCAAGGGAAACCGCCTATAGCAAGATTCAAGGCATTTTATTACTCCGTTGCAGGTACGTTCCGGTTTGCCCTACTGTCGCTGTATCCGTTCCTCAAGGCTAAAATTCAGAACTAAACAAATTTCATCTAGCTAGAAACAACAAGAACCATATACCAAGCAATACCAGAAGCAAACACGCAAACTGACGATGCATAGCAAGGGAAGCATGTTACCGGTGCCAAGCGCGTGAAAAATGTACCCGGCCCTAAGCGCGGGAAAACATGCATCCGGTACTTTTCGCGGAAAAATGCGCATAGGCAAGGTGACGAATTGTTTTTATTTGTCTTTGATTGGTTAAAAAATAATTCTTTACTCATTGGTTGAAGCACGTTGCACGAGATTTTGAACGAACAAATGCAGTTTCAAAGAAAATCTTTTATTTATTTACAAAGCAGTTCTAAGTCTCGAAATACTTTTGTAGTATTATATATTTCTCTCTTATTCGGACAAAAAGAACGAAAACAGTCCTAAAGGACGATGATAACGACAAATAAAATTCTAATCACGATTTATCTGATTTATCTGTTTTCAGCCAATGACGATGATGAACTGTCGTGTTCAGGTCAACAAGGTATGCTATGGCAAGCGACTTGCTTGTTAAGACAAGAGGAACAGGAGACTGTATGTCTTCTTGTTTTTGTCTACTTTCTTTTGATTTTGATTCTTCTTAAGAATATAATGCCCGATTTAGGGTGTCAGTTCCAATGTACATTGTACACCTCCATTGTATTAGGTAAAATTATGTATTCTAATATATTTTATGGTATTGTATTCTAAATCGTGCATGCTATATTCTTAAGAGTCATAATTCTATTCCGATAGCTATATTAATAATATAATATTATAGTATAAATGAATTGCCTAAATGGAGGGTTTCATGGTTCGGCGCATGTCAAGCTATGACGTAACCCATTAAATTTCATTGTTTAGACCAATCGGAAGCGAGTAGATCATTCTAGCGGGAAATTTGCCCGTGAAAATGTCGCGGTCAGTCAGCTGATTGAATGGATAATTATACAATCCAATGTGCGCCATGAAAGCCACCAGAGGGTAGAATAAATCCTTCGGGCCAAAGGTTTTTTTTAGTGTTGATTTTGTCGGTGTAATTCGTTGAAAGTTTCTGTGAATTTTCGTCATCCTTCGCTTTGCTTGGACTGATTATAGTATGTGATTATTGAAGTAAATATGAGTGTTTTTAACGAATTTTTAACGAATTGAGTAAAAGTGAAGCTGGAGTTGACTGCTTTTCAGATGTAAATCATGTTGTTTGATTCTTATGCTAACTAGTTCTTGTTCAGCATGATTAACGTATCAAAAGCAGATAGGTTTGTATCAAAACAAGGTCAACCCCAGCCTCACTTTCACTCAAAGGCCTGGGTACTAAGCACACAACTTTAAAATGGTCTGTTCATCGAGCTCGTGCTGTAGACATGTTTGTGTCTCGTGCCCTTTCCGGTGAGAAATCTCGATGGTGCAAGAGGCTACCTAACAAGAAATCCAGGTCATATCTACTGAACTAAAGAATGCAAATAAAAATCATCCGTGTTAAAAAGTACGAGAATAGATGGTTTTCACGGTGACAATGTTGGTGTTCAGAAACAATAGACTGGAATCGTTGCGTTTACATAAAAATGGAAATTTCATTGTTCTGACCACCAACATAGCCGCCGAGAAAACCATCTATGGGTAGCTATTACCACAGTCAAGTTTAAACGAAAAGCCAAACATGCCTACAACTTAAGCTGCTGTTTTAACAATTGAAATTCTTTATTTTATATATGGCGTGTGCCCAAATAATTTGTTTTCAGGGTGTCCATCGAGCTGCAAATGTGACGAATTCGGTGAAGATGGAGACAAGCGGATCATGGTGACAGGAGAAGATTTGCTGACTGTGCCGACCAACCTTCCTTCCACTACTGGAGCAGTGTAAGTTTGAGTAATATAACATTTGCCCCGCTCCATGCAGGCGTCATGTTTGCGCCACCAATTCATGACAACATGCACTTAAACAAGGACACTGACTATAAAAGGAACCTTGGCCAGGCCAAGCCGCCAGTCATTTCACACTTGACACCGAACTGTCAACATCACGTGCATCCGCTCGCCAATGGAGAACCGTTTATAGACACTTTTAATAAATACCACGATGCATCATTTTCCGCTAATGACGTCAAACATATTCTTTTGAATTCTCTTGCAATTCAAAAGAATACATTTGACATCAATAGCGGAATGTGATGCAATCTGGTATTTATTAAAAGGGTCTATACCGCGCAAAATTCAAATTTGGAAAGCTAAAATATTATATTCATGCTAAAAGGCGCATAAATTCAAATAATGTTTTTAGTTTTATTTTCGTGAAAGATAAATCCTATACAAGATTGAACTAGTAAAGGTAGAATTAGACCTATTTCTTGGGGCAACGGTCTTCCTCCGTGTTGCTCGCAGTCAGCTATCTTTGATTAGCCGTTGAAGCAGTGATGGTGTGACAAAGAGGGGGCGGAGCTATCCCTTTTATAGTCAGTGTCCTTGTTTAATGACAACACGTAACCCTTTTCCAGACTCGAACACGCAATTCACAATCGCGCGGAAAGGTAGGAGAAAGCCTGGGGAAAAGGCAAAATTTTGCTAAACAAATTAAATCACATTAAATTATGTTTTATAAAAGTACAGTTCGGTGTTCGGAAGTGATGTATGCACTCTTATTATATTATTACACATGATACACTCTTGTTCAAAACGATGTTTAAATAAGAGATGCGCAGAATGTTGTAATAATTATTTTACTTTAAATAGAGAATTATTGTCGACCTAGAACAAGTTTGACTAGTTTCTTTTTTACAGTCGCCCAACGTCTCCACCGCGGTCAAACGTCCGAGGCGTTTTTCGTTTTATTTAGTGGGATTTTATTTAATATTAAATGGAAATATGGGCAAGGATGTATAAAAAATTAGTTGACGTTACTATCTTATAATTGTTCTCAAAATAATGAGCAACTGACTTTTATGTTGGCAAATGGCGCCGACAATTCTGCAGTTCACAGTTTTTAAACGCTTAGAACGTGTTTAGTAAACTTTCAAAACGTTTGATTAATTGACAGTGTACTGGCACTATATTAAACTTTAAACAGTGAAAATGACAACCTTAACTTTTAAGTACTTTGCTTAACTTTTGCAAATTTCTCTCGTTTGACCGCGGTTAACCCAACGTCTACGTCTAGCCTTAAAAAAGACGTCTCAGTGCTAAGCAATCTTTTTTGTTACAATGGTTATATAATTTTTAGTAGGTTCACTTTCATATCCGCATATCAATATCATTTACTGACTCGCGGTATTAATTGCAGGTTTTTCCAAAAGAACCGAATATCTCAATTACGAGAAAAGGATTTTTTCAATTTGACAAAACTGGAATATATGTGAGTATAAGTATGAAGTGTATTAAAATTCATCAAGCTTTGACAGTCAAAATGCGTTTCACAACTTTTGATTTCGTCTTTCGATAACTTTTCGTAGCTAAATTTAATTAAATGTATTTTTATCTTGTTTTAAGCGACATGAGTTTCAACATTCTTCTTCGCCTTGATGGGGACTCCTTTCAAAATGTTACCTCTATCAAAACACTGTAAGTATTGAAAACGAGCGATCGCTTCAAGACTCGCAATACTACTTACGGAAAGTTCACTGGGCAGGCCTTATTCACTTCTAGTCTGCAAGGAGGCCCTGCTATTTCATGAGGTTTCGCGTTATTGTCTAGTTGATTGCATAGTCGTTGTAGATGAGGTTAGTGGTAAGAAAGCGAGACTAAGACCAAAAGCATAATCATATTATATTATGAACTTTTATTTTTACAGGAGATTGAATTCTAACTTCTTCCGCAATCTCCCTTCTGGAGGATTCACTGGACTGCCTAATTTACGTGTCCTGTGAGTTGTATTTGTAGAGTTGTGTATTATTCACTTCGTTTTAGCTTGCTTACTTTAACAGGGGTACCCAACAAGAAATGTTTAGGAGAACACTTGTACTGTATTTCCATATCATTTCAGTGTATGTGGCTTGTACTGTATTTCCATATCATTTCAGTGTATGTGGCTTGTACTGTATTTCCATATCATTTCATTGTATGTGGCTTGTACTGTATTTCCATATCATGTCAGTGTATGTGGCTTGTACTGTATTTCCATATCATGTCAGTGTATGTGGCTTGTACTGTATTTCCATATCATTTCAGTGTATGTGGCTTGTACTGTATTTCCATATCATGTCAGTGTATGTGGCTTGTACTGTATTTCCATATCATTTCAGTGTATGTGGCTTGTACTGTATTTCCATATCATTTCAGTGTATGTGGCTTGTACTGTATTTCCATATCATGTCAGTGTATGTGGCTTGTACTGTATTTCCATATCATTTCAGTGTATGTGGCTTGTACTGTATTTCCATATCATTTCAGTGTATGTGGCTTGTACTGTATTTCCATATCATTTCAGTGTATGTGGCTTGTACTGTATTTCCATATCATTTCAGTGTATGTGGCTTGTACTGTATTTCCATATCATTTCAGTGTATGTGGCTTGTACTGTATTTCCATATCATTTCAGTGTATGTGGCTTGTACTGTATTTCCATATCATTTCAGTGCATGTGAAAGCTAACACCGTTTGAACTTTTCGCTTCTTTTAGCTGAATATTTCAGTGACAAAAAATGTTAGGGAAACTCCATGTACAGGCAGTCCACAAATGATGAAATAACGAAATTGTAAAGACGTCAAAAGAAAAGCCATTTAGTATATGTTGTCTATGTAATCTAAATTTTATTTCTATTTTTTTTTCAGTGATTTGGGAAAGAATCTTCTTCGCAAAATTATTAAAGAAACGTTTGATGGCCTACGAAGTTTAGAGATTCTGTGAGTTGAAGGATAGATATTTACTTTTTATTTAAGTTCATGATGTATATGTTGTAGTTCAATTTTATCCTTGGTTTAAATTTTATTTTCCTTTAATTGTTTTTGGCTATGGTAATGTATGATAAGAACAAAGGAAACGAAAATTTAAACCAAGATAAAATTGAACCACAACATATATATAAGCTTACTGAACTTGACTCCTCTAATTATGTTTGACTTTCAGAAGTTTACGCTCAAACCAAATAGGGGAGCTGGAATATGGTATATTTAACAACAAGAGCAACCTGACACATCTGTTAGTATATGGACGACTTCATGTTTATTTTTTAAATTTAATTTCCTTTCTTTCATTGCTTTACTGTGTTTTTTGTTCTGCGTGCTTGTTCGTTTATTCGACGTTTATTTTGTTTCTCATGTTATGTAGGTATCTTCAGGATAACAGGATAACAACGTTATCAGACGGCCTGTTTGGCGCTCTTTCAAAACTGAAATTATTGTAAGTACCTGAATTTAGGTTCATTATCTACCAGTTCTATGTTTACTTTTAGTAAATAAACAAAAAGGGTTGGTTCCAACTAGCGACGTGATCAGAAAAAAAGTCGGAGTCAGAAACGTAAGGAGACTTACGTTCTGGTGTAAATAAAAAACGGAGTCGCAATCGGAATCGGAAGGATCAGCAGGTTTCTTTTTCCTTCTGATTCCGCTTCTGATTCTGTCGCTAGTGGGAACGAGCCAAGTTACGCTTCCGACTCCGACTCCGCTTCCGATTACGTCGCTAGTGGAAACCAGCCCTAACGCGTACTGAAACAGATCTTCAGAATTGACGGCAACATTATAATAGCAAAGAGTCCAGGCCGGCATTAAAGTTACCAGCCGTTCGATGACTCCAACGTGCTAAGAACTAGATCACCATGCCTCCACAACAGTTCTCATTACTTTATTTACGTCGTTTTTTGCCAGGGATCTAAGCAGCAACGAGCTGACAACAGTAACAAAGGAAACCTTCCGGGGACTGAAGTCATTAGAATACCTGTAAGTGCTAATTAACTAAAGTTGGCAACTTTAAGAGTTTTGCTGTCGATAACTTGAATTTGCTAAGTTTTCGTTCTACACAGTCGCTCACTGTCGTTTTGTTTTGACCAAATTAGGCAATATATTCGAGGTTGAGATTGTCCCTGTTTTTCATTGTCTGACACAAAATCGGAGAAGAAAAACTACACAGCTTTTGATAGGAAGAGAAGGCTAGTTGATTTGAAATTACCTTACAATGCATTGAAAACCACAAACCTCGAATAGTACGTCATGTATTCTAATGGATTGTGTCTCGGGGAAAATCCAAAAATACAGGCGTGGAAGGACATGTGTACTGTCGAGAAAGAAACATTTTACCAGCCGTCTATCCCCAAACACCAATTTCAAATTTCTAAGGTCAAGTTTCGCCGCTTATAAAGGTTTAATAATGTGGAAAAGAGGAAAAATGAGAAAGCTATTTTTTCTGCAGGTACCTGGACAAAAACAAGTTGACAGATGTACCCTCTGATGCATTTAGTGAACTAACTAAAATAAAATATCTGTAAGTATACATCATATTTCCACGTTTTCTGGTTGTCTTTATATGGTTTATAGCATCCTACGCATGCAGACATCCCTTGGACTATCACCCAATCATTTCTCACCCCCACTGGGGTTGTCCCACAATCTCTTCTTCCCCCTTTTCCTTGGGCTGTCACGCAATCTCCCCCCACCCCCACGCCCCGAACGTTGGTAAAGTGGGTAAGGAGTGCGTGAGAAGATGTACCCAAGGAACGCCTGCATATTAGCTGATGTCAGGTTTGTTTCTCACGCAGGAAACTCGACCGCTTTATCCTTTGCTGCTATGCCAAGAAATCGATCGATGGAGTGGAATGCGATTCCCCAGTGGATGAATTCTCTAGCTGCGATGATCTGATGAAAAACAACACTCTTCAGATCTGTATCTGGATTCTTGGTATTCTTGCCTTCGTTGGTAACCTTCTTGTCATAATATGGCGTACAATCGACAAAGAAGAGAACAGAATCCACTCCTTCTTGCTGACAAATCTGGCTTTCGCAGATCTGTTGATGGGCGTGTATCTACTGACCATCGCCATTATGGACTTGAGATGGCAGGGAGAGTATTTCAAACATGACATTAAATGGAGATCTGGGTTTGGTTGTCAAATAACTGGAGCGATTTCCATGCTCTCAAGCGAGGTATCCGTGCTGATTCTAACTATCATCACGCTTGACAGACTCGTGTGCATCGTCTTCCCTTTTAGATTTAAGCGCCTTACTTACAAAGCCGCTGTGTTCAGTTGCATGGGCATTTGGTTATTCGGTGCAGTGATATCGGTGATTCCAATCACGGGTGTAAACTACTTCTACGACGAGAGCGGCAGTTTCGGTTTCTACAGCCGCTCCGCCGTTTGTCTTCCGCTGCAACTATCCGCGGGGAGACCAGCCGGCTGGGAATATGCAGTCACCTTTTTCGTCGGATTAAACTCCGTATCTTTCATGTTCATCTTGATTGCGTACATCATAATGTTCTGGACGGTAAAACGCGTTTCTCGCGCCGTGCGATCCACGAATCTTAATAAAGAATCCGCCATGGCCAAACGGCTCGTCTTCATTATAATGACCGACTTCTGCTGTTGGATGCCAATTATTATAATCAACGTCTTATCCTTGACTGGAAATTTTTATGATCCCAGCAAGATTGCTTATGTCTGGATTGCAGTGTTCGTTCTTCCTCTCAACTCTTCCCTTAATCCGATCCTGTACACGTTTTCCACCGAGAGAACTAAACGAAGCTTAAACCGGAAACGGAAAAACGTCACTGATTTGGTTCTCAAGAGACTGCACAGCCATGTGCCAGGTAGGCGAAACGCAGCCTAGTTCCCTCTAGCCTGATTCTCAGACGGTTCGATGTCGCTCGCTACCTAGTCTGCGCGCAGACGTCTCCTATTTTCTTTGCGCAGGTTAGGGACGGACCATTATTTTTTTGACCGGGGGAGGGTGGAAAATTTTGAAATAAATTATTTGCAGAGGCTATAAACACTGAAATAAATTGTTTGCAAGCAAAGACTAAAGAAAAAAATTGTTTGCTGGTAGTATGGCAGTTGGACGGAGACACAAAATAAATTGATTGCAGCAGGTGCCCGCATATAAAAAAATGTTTGAATGTGAAAATTTTAAACCCCCTTCCCCCCCCCCCTCCCCCCCCCCCCCCCCCCCCCCCCGTCAAAAAAATAATGGTCCGTCTTTTACTAGCTACCAACTTCCGACCTCGAACCGTATGAGTGTCAGGTTAGGTTCCTTTCTGCTTACTCAATTTTTGGAGACAACTTACGACGTCAACAAATGGCATAGTAAATTTTCCAACCAATACGCATACACCTTGCATACACTTTGCATACACCTTGCAACAAAATCCCTTGTTCAATCCTGACCAGGCTTTCCTGTTTCTCAAACCACAGGCTTACCAGGCTTGAACCCAATGTCCAAACGATGTCTGTGATTGGCGAACGATACAATTGATATATCACTTGAACAATGTCCCAATCCCTAATCCCTATCCCAGTGGGACAAATCTATTGTTTTCTGTTTTCTTAGCAAATCACAGACATCTTTTGGACAAGTGCTGGACTACCCGTATAAAAGCCTGCCAACCCGGGTATTCCTGGTAAGCCTGTTTTTTCAAAGAACCATGGCCTCAATTAAAAGCGGGATTAAACCGCTTTATTGGAATAATTCCAACACATAGATATTGTTTTCTTTTACGTATTTTCAGGCAGAAGACAATCGGTTGATTGGTTGAAAACTTCTGATGACCTCACTTTAGTTTCAAACGTCATACCTGGTTCCAGTCCCCTTCCATTTATAAGGTCAGGGGAAACACAGGAACGAAACTGGAAACAAGTGCACGCTAAATTGAGGCTGATTGAAGAGGTTGATATCCTGCAAGATGACACTGCAGGAAAACGTTCAACAGTAAGTCTGTAATATCAAAATCACATAGAATAAACACAAGACGAGACGATCACGTGCGTTAGACGTTTGACCCAAAAGGCCGTGCGCTTCTGTCAGACAAGGAACTTTGCCAAGGTGTGTAAAGGAGTACCGGCGACAAGTTGTGGTTAACTTTGTTATCGACTATCATCCCATCCGTGGAGCAGTACAGTAGAAAGTAAAACATTAAACTGGCTAAAATAATTCTTATTCCTTGTGTCCGTTGTTATTTTAGGGTTATGCTCTCGCCTGGTGCGAAGAGGAAAATACCTTGAGTATGGTATTATTAAAGTACTTTGCCAAAGAATCCAAAGAGGACTGGGTTCGAGAGGCTGATATTACTCAGAGCCTGACTTGTAGCGATGAACAGCTGTCCAATCTACTTCGTTACCGCTGGCACTCTAAAGGCAAATATATCACTGTTTTCTCTTTAACCAGGTTATATTTATCTTTGCCAGTTAATTTGTGTTTTCTTTCCACGCACAACTGTAATGGACTTTTATTCCAAAGCTTTAAATTAACAGTTTACATTCATTTTGGTCAGCACTAAGACAGCAAGAAAACATGCTAGCTCTTTTACGAGATTGATGACATTTTCTCTTATCTTCTCTAATCTCAGCTCGTGACCAAAGTATTGAACATGGAAAAAAGAAGATCAGTGCTTTATACTCCAACAGCCTGTAAGTTATTTTATACTCCTTTTAGTTATGTATATGTCTGATGCGGGGTCGTGTTAGGAGCAGTTCATTTACGTGCCACCTTTAATTCAGCGTGTGCTGAGCAATATAATTGATTCAAAAAGCCTCGTACAACACGTGCAGCGTGCTCCAACCAATCACAGCAAATATGATTTTTTCAACCAATCAGAAGAAAAACCAACAAAAATCGTCAATTTGCTTACGCACGTTGTTCTGCGTAGAAAGTAGCCTGAGAATTGCAACAGATCAGTGGTCTACAGTTTACAACCTTTTTGAAAGAGTAACCGATGACAAACGCGCCCCCTTTCCCCGTCCCGAGCCCGAGAGCTTGCTCGCAGTCTAAACGGAAACTCACAAAATAGATCAAAATCTACCAATCAAAACCGACAAGCATTACCTTTTGACCCTGTTGAGTTAAACATCCTTGTTTCCCGAGATGTTCCCTATGATACTTGCAGCAGTGAAAAACAACACTGTTGGTCGAGCTTTGAACTTCAGAGGTCGCGTGTTATCGAAACGCGCACTTATTAATATTCTAATTATCTATTCTTTTTTCTTTTTTAAGACTCATTTGCTATGAATTTGTGTCCAGTTCCACGTTGGAAGATTTTCTTTGCGACAAAGGAACTGTTCTCAACTTCGACGGTGTTTGCGCCATAGCCAGTGATGTCATCAGCGCTATTGAGCGACTGGAGGATCTTGGGATACTTCATAACAACATCACAACAAGCAACATTTTGATTGGTCAATGCACAAGAGTAAGTCAACAAATTTATGACGTATGTGTACGATTTGGAGTTTGACAAGCTTGCTTGAATTATGTGGTATTTCGGCTAGACATGTAGTGAATCGTTCTCTCAAGATATAGCCCAGCCGAGTAAGGAGAGAAAATCGCCTATGATAAGGAACCGACACACAAGAGAGAGGGAGAAAGGTAGTTTCCTTATTGCAGTGTACCTCGAATTTTCGAAAAGCGCAGACTACTACATGTATTCTCGTGGATGAGCGCGAAGTGTTCTTAAGCTCCTGGGGACGAAACTGACAGTCATGAAATTTGCGCCAAAATCGAGAGAGAAGAAAGTCACCACGGGGTTACTAGGTTACGCTCTGTGGCGATGGATAAGTACAGGCAATGATTCTCTTTTTCGTTTTGTATTCCTTTCACTGTCTGAGTCAAACATCGTTGTGCATTTTTTGTAATGTCTAGATAGTAGTTTCTTTCCGTTTATTGTTCGCAAGTTTAATCCCACTCACTAGTTTTCACAAAGTCCCCGGCGCTCTCGATCACGGGTACATGTAGTTTTTCCTTATATCCCCTCCTAATTACGTAATCACATAAGTGTGTACCAGTCGCCGACATTCAAATGCAATTTGTTTTTCAGTACTTTAATTTTCTCCATGATGGTTTGTGTTCCTGGTATATTTTTTAAATTCAAAAATTGAGCGATGTTGAAACTAATTGGGTTAACAAGACCGTCAACCACTGAAGCCTACCCTATGTCGTAAGCCAATTCCATCAGACTCCTGCTTCACATGGTCAACCATTTTTACTTTTTTTTAGCTTCCCCCTATAAGAGCTGTGTTGGGAGGATTTTCTCAAGCGTCCAAGGTGAATGAACCTGGTGCCTACACGAACTGGACGGTCGAAGAACAGGGTAACATTGGCAACGATATTGGACAATTCGGACAGCTACTGGCCACCTTATTAGGACATTGCCATGGCTCTAGCGAATACACCCAGGTAAATACTTTTTAGCTTTCAATCATTTTCAGTCATTTCTCATAAAAAGTGGACGCGATTGGTCAGAATCGTTATGGGTATTGGGGACAAACATTGGTGGGACTGCAAAGGTTTATAAAAGATTTTGAAGTTGAAGTTTGATCCACTGCTTTCGTTTCTGAAACACTCTTGGGTGAGAAGTTTAAAATATTGCATTTTTAATGTTCAAGAGAACAAAACGAAAAAAATCACTAAGAATGCTAATGAGCGGTTGAGGCAGAGTCTACAGAAACGTGATTGGTGTTAATCTTAAGTCTGTACACTAGATTTTTAAGTCGCCTATCTTCCAATCGTACTCAAATGTGACGTTCTCTAATAAAAATCCCTTTGGTACTAAAGATTATTAAAGGAGCTTTATTATTTTGACGATTTTTTATCGTTTTCCCTAGCTGCATGAAATCATGAACCTGTGTTTCCAAGAAACATTGGAAGAGAGACCACACGCGTCGTACATCCGGGAATTGCTAGAAGAAGCTTGGTTTACCGTGGGAATCTGGGATACATACCTGTGAATAACATAAACTACAACAAAAGGGATGAATTAATCTACTGCATAAAGGATGATTTAATTTACATACTACACGAGGAACAAAATGATACGCGCATGGGTTCATAAATTTAGAGAGTAGTTCTGACGTAACGAATATATTATTGAGGTAGCCTTTGACCCTGAAAGGAAACGTGACACTTTGAAATCTGTAACAACGTAAGTAGAGCGGTTTAAACTTGACTGTGTCGCAAAACTAAAACTCAAGGAATCACGCCGATCAATAACAACTTAACAGACCCAGACCGAAGGATAAACCAATAATAACAGAAATTGAAGCGAATGCAAGTACATGTAGCCGGAGAGAAGCGTAGGAAAAAGCGTGCAAGCAACTCACTGTTTTGCTTTTATGTCTGATTGGTTTAGAAAGAGCCAGGAGTACTTTTTTATATAGCGTATAAGCGTATTAGAGCAAAGTGTCTAAAGTAATTTCGCAATTGCTTCGGTTTTCCATTGCTACGCTTTGTGTTTGGCTAAACATCTCCCAACCAATCAGAAATAAAACTAAAACCAATCGTGACTTACTCGCACGCGTTTTCTCGCGCTTTCCCGCGCTTGGCGCCAGCTACATATATTTGCTTCGAGCTCTGATTGGTTCATTGGCAGGACTGCCTCTGTTGTGATTGGCCAAACGACGCTCAACTGAAAACCGCTGTAATACAAACCAAAGCAATTATGATGAATTACTTTCGACACCCATTTGAAAGCCACACTTACCTTCATAATACAACTGTAACATTGTACTCATTGAGCAGTTTTAATTAAGTTTCAATGCTAATTCGCTTTTGCTTTGGTTTTGCATTATAACTAAGTTTTTAACTGGATAGAAAAACTCGCACCACTTTTTCAACCAAACATCAGTAAAATGAAAACCTTAGTGTGACTTGCTCGCACAATTGCTTCAATTGCTTCGAGTTCTTACTGTTTTATTGGATTGTCTGCGTCTGCTAAGATATACCAGAGAGATGACTTTGCTTTTGATTTCGCCACATTCAATTGAAATCCGCTCTATCTTCCGGCACTGAAGTATAAAACCCATTTTAGGATGTCTGATTGGTTTCTATAAATGTGGAAACTACATATCACTGCAGTCTTTGAGTAGGAAATCAAAAACACTGCATTTCTGAAAAGCAAGACGTTTCATTTTTTGTTGCTTATCTATAGGTTACAGTTACTGTATTAATTATAGTTATAGTTTTGTTAGCCTCTTTATATTGTAATTAGTATTCACACCTTCTTTCTTGTTCCGTTAATATTTTATAACCCGAGTGTAATTGCCGTGTATAACGTAACTTATCTTATCTATTATTATCTTAAAAACTGGTAGCGCTTTATTCAACTGGGTAAAGAGTGAAAATGGTGAGAAAAGATTTTTGTCTGAGGAGACAACACGATGAAAGAGGCCAGGTTCCAGTTGTTGAAAAGGTGGATGACGATAGTTTGTACATACCAAGCCAGTGGATAGTGTTCTTAACTGCTAACCGACCCTTGCATGGATATCAACTATGTTAGTGTTATATACGGTCAAAGCTTCCGTAAGCAGACACCCCCGAGAAGCAGAAAAGGTGTCCGTAACTGGAGCTGGCCTCTTGCATAATGGGAGTGGGAATGATTCTCGAAAGAGGAGAATTCAAACGGGGGTTTGTCTAGGCGGCCGTAAAAGTAGAGCTGTCCGATAACGAGTGTCCGCTCAGAGACCTTCGACTGTAAATTGAGTAAATGCAGGAGAAGATATCGATTTATGGCTGTAAAATGGCAACTACTCTGTAAGTAATAGTTCACGTTGTCATTTCAAGGATTACAATTGCAATCGACGAATGATATCACATTCAATTATGCGCCGAGGAGGACTGAGATTGAGGTAATTTGCTGCTTCCAGTAATACCAACAAAATACAGCGCTCTCTCCTAAATAGATCAAAACTTTCCTGCTCATGCAGAATGAAAACAATACATAAAACTCAATTATTGTTGATCGTGTCCTCAGCTGGAGACGGCACTAATTTATTAACGTTTTAAATCAATTGACTGGGTGAGCTTTTACATCGATGCATAATTTCTCTTCTATTTTTGGCACAAAATTTTTTTTCTAATTTTCTCAACTGAATTTTCGGCTGAAATAGGAACGTATACAAAAATCATCCCGTTCTAACAGGGAGTACGAGCGAGCATCCATAGGATGAAGAAACTCCGACTCGTTCGCAACGCTAACGAATGGAGAAAAATCCCAGCCCTATGGATCGTACCCCAATGTCTGCTGGGCTCGACTCTAATGAAAATCTAAATTCCTAAACTCTTAGATTGTCCTTAATGTAGCAATCTTTGCATTTGCACTAGACCATCCGCCATGTCTTTAGAAATCCCTGGAACACCAGCATTCGCAGCTGCGGTATAGCCCCTCCTGCTCTCAGGCAATGGAGACTGATCCTAGAAGCGTCAGTAATGCCGAAAGGTCTTTTTGACCAATTCCCTCGCACGCGTGCTGATGACTTGTCGCCTCACGCTGCGATGGTGCGAAACAGTGGTAGCTTCTCCTCTAAATCGATTTCTGCGGCGGCAAGGTACATCTCTAGGGCTTTCATAGGACACGTCTCGCGGCCATACCGCGCAATAGGAACCCAGGAACTTTCTCGTAGGTGATCCATTTTGGAAGTTTCTAAAAAGATAGAAATGTACGTAGAAAACAATTTAACATCGCAGGCTCGAATTCCACAAAGTTCACTAAAACGGAAAAATCCCATAAAACCAATCAGGCACAAGGCAACTGTTTGGAGACTGTATAGCGAAGAGTTATCTTTGAATTTTGTTACAAGAGCCAGTAACATCTCCGGAGTGATGGGCTCTTTTCGGGTTTTAGGTTTCCCAAGGATCCTTTTGGAAGCAAAAAGCATGGCGGCAACGAGGGTGTGGTCTGACGTTTTAGACAATCCCGACAGCGAATGAGCCCAATCAGGAGCTTGGCCCAATCAATGCTATAAACAGCTGTAGACACTGAGGAAGGGGATCCGGACTGCGCTTGCTGTATAATTAATACATGGGAGATAAACAGCCACATAAAATAATGCTGATTATCATTTAAAGGATTCAAGATTTTCTGTAAAAATTTCCTGCGATAAACCAAAACAGAAGGGCACAGATTTTCCTAAAGGTTCTCATAGGGCACAGATTGTCCCAAACGTTCTCACAGGGCACAGATGGTCCCCCACGTTCTCACAGGGCACAGACGGTCCCCAACGTTCTCACAGGGTACAGATGGTATCACGGATCGGCGGTATCAAAAGGAAATCTATAAGACCATACGGTGTTATATGCGGAAATGAGAAAATGGTACTTGTCATGCCAGCAAGAATTGAAGCTAGTGAACGATTTTTGTTTTCGACACTCAAGCGTGTGATGAAGACTTTCTATTTTAACAACTGGAGATTCCAGACTACAACATCTTATGGTACCACATGTCCACAAGGACGGAACAGGTGGAGATTGCCAATGACTTTGTCAGTCAGTATGGCTGTAGCCTGATTCTCAGATGGATCGAGGTCGCTCGCACCCTCCCTCCTCTCCCCGTCTGATGTCCCTAGTTTGAACGCTTGTTAAATCGGTCTGGCTATTTATAGCCGCACGATATGGTAAAATGCTTATTCTTAAAACTAAAAAATATGACAACGTCAGTATATTAAAACCTCAGAATCTTGAAAATATCAATCTATAAGATTTACATGAAGTCCAGTAATCAGGAGAAGAAAGAACAAAATACGAGTCCAATAAGTCACAATAACAACAAAACTATTATACTACTATTCTCATCTTGCGCGACAGTACAAGCAGCAGAGAAACGATGGGTAATCAATGTTTAATTGTGTTGCTGTATATCTAGTTATAATCACTGAGAAGCTCATCATAATCGATCTCTTGCTCCTATTCTGCTTCTCCATCCTCCTCCGCCTCCTCAGCAGTTTTCTCTAGCAAGTCAATAAGAGAACGGGGAAGGACAGGTCCGCACGACCACACAGGCTCCAAGATACCCTCTTCGGTCTTCTCCCAGCCCTGGTCAGGATCATAGGGATTGCCGGGTCGCCAGAAGATGGTCTTGTCAGCTCGTTTGTAGTTTGCAAGGCGATAGTTCACTCTAATGTGTGGGACTAGGTTGTCCCTGCAATTTGGCTGCGGCTGAGATCCACCTTAGATTTGGTGGTCAGTTGCTCGTCCTCCCCCCCCCCCCCCCCCACCCCCTCCCCCTCCCCCACCCCCTCCCCCTCCCCCATCTTCTTCAACATAATGCTGCATACGGTATTGACAGACTTCTCCCGGGCCTGGCCATAAATCAGACACGTGAATGCTTCAAGGTCATCTGTCACCTCTTGATCTACAGACCACCCATCGCCGAGTTTTCTTAAAGAAACAACAAAAACACTGGTTACACTATAACATCATGCTGTACTAGTACTTATATTCAGCAGTTAATTTAATGCTATGACCTTTTTCTGAGATTATAATGTAAAGGAAACATTATCACCTGGAGGCAATGTGGTACTTGGGGTGGTTCTAGATCTGTAGCTTCTTAGGGTCCGACTTTACCCCTTACCCCGCTTAAAGGCACTCGTTACATCTTCCCCTGTGAATACGTATAGGCCGAGCATCGTAGTACAGTAGTCAGCTCTCTTAGTTTCTGACAGTTCACTGACATTCACAATTTGGCGATGCTTTCCAGTCCAGGTATCCAGGTAGATGGTGAATGGGATGGATTGAGCATAGTGTAGGAGAATAAAAAATATGTCGTGTCGAGTGTCCTCGCCACGGCTGACTTGTACCCCAGCTTGGCAGCATACATGAGGTACAGCACGACTCCGATATTTGTCTCCTCCTTGTTTGATACAAGTTAATGGATCTCGCGTCCCGTCACCTGAAACATATCATTGTGCGAGTTGTGATTATATATTATAGAGTTAAGGATTTGGTGAGCAATGTTCACAGGTGCATCGTATGAATTTTAACTTAATATACTCACGTCGCTATTTGATGAGTTCAGCTGATACGCCTTGACCTCCACCACTGCAACCGCTGTCCTCGTTGCTGCTCCACACCCGTAGTAGTAGCTAACAGAGCTGTTTCTTATTATCCTCGTTTGCCAGGAATACCTTGAAGTCAATTGGCTTCCTTGTCGCCGGCTCCTCTCTTGATGATATACCGCTGAGAGAAGCCACGGCGAAGTCTATCCTGGGCCTTGATGGAGTCAGCATGGTATGAATCATGATTAGTTGAGAAGACAAAATTCGTCTTAGCCACCATCTGATCTAGCACCTGGAGGCATATATATATTGCACCAAACTTTGGTGGGAGGTTTGTCAGAGCGTGAAAAAATTCATTGCCATCTTCGGGAGCATCTTCGATCAAGAAATGAAGCATTGCTGCCTTGTTTGTCTTATTGAAGAATCAGTCTGCCATGCCAAGGCTGTGAGGGACAGGGATAAGCGAGTACTGCATCAGCTCGTCAAGTTAGGGGGCTCATCAAGGTGTTGGGAATTCATGAGCAGCGTGAAAGCGAGGTCACTTTGCTCACGATACTGGGTAACCTGCAAAGTTGAACACGGAAGTAATGTTGTACACCCCACTTACGTCTACATACCATGCTGCAATATTCATATATTTTATTTGTGTTAGAAGTATGGGGTCACGTACCCTTCCTTGTGAGGCAGTGAGCTTGACTGCCTTGTTAGAGTCCTCCATGGTCTTCAGCTTCTGCCTTTTTATTGGCTCAAAGAACAGCGTCTCAGAAGAGCCATTCATAAAGCTATCTCATCTTCTTCAGCTTGGAGCACATCCAACTCTAGCTCCGGGGAAGTAGGAGAACCAGCCGCCAGGCTGTAGTGGTGGTCCTTGTCGGCCAAGGAGAAAGGACTGGTGAAGTTGCGCATAGCAGAGATGGTACGCTGAACTACCTCCTCAGACTTCTTGATCTCAGCTCTCTCCAGCTCACGGTTTTTCCCGGCCTTCGGGCAGTCTGGGTCATCGATGAGGCCACACATCTCAAGTATCTTCTCAAAGTACTGAGCCCGGGGACACAGGGTTGTTGACCTCAACATTCTCCTCCTCAACGAATCTTTCAAACCGCTGCATGGCTTCACTGACTGTTTTGAGACAGAACAGGGCTTTAGCGTATTCCTTCTCCTTCAGCACACTCTCCAAGCAGCCACTGGTGATTAGTTCGGCCTCAATTAGGATTTCAGAGTAGCCTGAGCCCCTGCATTTGTTACCAGTCACCATGCCCATGTCCATGTAATTTATGAATATCATGGTTCATGCTTTTCACTTCTGTACTCTATATCACGAGAAACTAAAGTGAACTCGAGGACGATCTGACAAAAGACAAACTGATAAATGCCTTAAAACGTTTTCAGTCAGAACATCACACTATAACAGCTTGAAAACACTACTTCTCTGCTATCTTAAATGATATTTAAGTTATTTTCAAAAAGATAACTGCAGCTTTTAACAGGTCATAAACAAATGCTTACCTTCTTTCTCGCCTTGTCGGATCTGATGACAACGCCGCACATGTCTAGACTATCAGAAAACGCAACGTTGTACATGTCTAGAAAGTCAGAAAACGCAACGCTGTACATGTCTAGAAAGTCAGAAAGCACAATGCCGCACGGTCTAGATAGTAGAAACGCGCGCGCTAAATTTCCCACCTAAACCACAGGTAACCCAATCTCGAAAAGTGGAAGTGATGTTTTTGGCAGAAGGTAACCGAAAACGGCTTCAAATCGCTCTAGAAACTAAAAAAATATCACATTACATACTTTAATATCAACCGAAGTAATACATCATTTCGGATAGCACGGATATTAACAGTGTTCTGTTTCTCCAATGACCTCGATTTTTAAATGGCCCTGGAGCTTTGCTATATGCGGGTTGTATATTTCTCTAATTTGTTAAATTTAAATTATTGAAATAAAATGATGATGAAATGATGAAAATGAATGATGATTTTGAGTGTCGATTATCTGACGTGTTCGACTTTTAACTTATCATACATGTTTCAATATTATGAAAAAAGCACTCTCGATCGATTTTTTATGGTGTTATACATTGTTTGACGTCCACTTTTCATCAGAAATCCAAGATGGCGGCCAAGATGACCGCCATAATGGCCGCCAAAACGAAGCCATGGGACAATATTTCGACATGGGAACATACAAATTCACTTACTAGACACCTTGAGGATTACAAAAAAGTAAGTTATAAAAATATATCAAATGGGTGCATGGGAACCCCTTCTTCCTTCCCGACTAAAAAATCTCTCTGGTGCATACTTGGGCTATTCCAAAGCTGGGCTAAAATGCTTTTAGCGACGAGCAGGATTTGTTAGGCCTGTTACCTTGTAAAGAATTCCCAAGTATCCACGCGGTCGTTTGTAGACCCCATTGTGTTTAATAACCCACAAGTCCTTGCGCGAGTTGTTATTTCGATTTGCCCCGCCCCCTACCCGCGGAACAAGAACGCTTGAAATAATTCCACACCCCGCGGGCCAGAAGAACCGGATTTGTCCCGCGCGTTGCCCGGGGGGGCGTGGTAACAGCTAGAATTGAGCCGTGCATAAGTCGGGTGGGGGAGGGGTGGGGGAGGGGTAGGAGGGGGGTGTGGGGGAGTGATACACGAAAATTTGGTTTTAACAACTGAGTTGATAAGGAACAAAAGTTGGCCGCTGTAAAGAGATGAAAAAGCTTACGATTCGAGTTCTAGCCCTTCGTCTGAGCATTCGGTCACTTTTAATTTATTTCATTTTAGTAGCTTCTACACCGGAACTTCCAGTTAAACTCGGTGCCTTTGGCCCGAGATATAAACTGTAATATTTCGTCATTTCCAGGTTTAAAGCTATAATTAACTGTTGTATAGTTTATTGAGGTTGGTGTTTCATACTTTTGAATAAGAATTTAGGTCGCAAATGTCTATAATGCAATGTTTTGTCGGCTTTAGTTCATACAATGTTGTAATTAAAAGACTATGTGTCTTTCAGCTAGCAGGATGGATCATGTTGTATATATTTTCGGCAAACTTCCTGTGTAATCAATTATTTAAGAGTGCCACTGTTGAAATTTGAATTCAATTTCTGTTTTAAAATTTTCACTTGATCACTGGGAAGTAGCCTTTATTGAGATGATTACAATTTAGGATGCTAACCGCCGTCTCAGGAATAGTTTGAACCACATTTTACAACAATATGAATACTACGATATCTTGCGCATCTCTCTTCCAAAACGGTTGAAAAAACGTCGTCACGTTTCCTCTGACCCTTTAATTTTTTTTTAGCAATGTGAGCAACATAGAGTTTTAAGCGTCAGTCCTTTTACAAAACACGAGGATATGTCCCAGATAACGGGTTGCCTATCACCCTTTAATTGCCTCCATCTAATCAGATGATTATTGTAATTATCTATCTCCCTTTAATTGCCTCCATCTTATTCCTCCATCTTATTCCTTTTAAAATAAGAGAAAATATCACATGTCAAGACGTCAAGCCGAGACGTCCGGAGCGAAAACTGTTACAACCGCGCATCTGACGTTAAATTAATTAAAAGCTCAGAAAATTAAATTCTAATAAAACTATTAGGCATAAAAATCATAGTTGGGCAAGAAAAGTTTAAAACCACGTTCCGTACAGTTCTTTCCGTTATATGAAGAAGTCTTTCTGTTTAAATATTGCTGACATTCTCCTTGATGTCAGCTAATACCTGCATAACATGTCATAAATGTGATACGACAAAAAAGGGTTTGCTAATAAAGCCAACGCCACTTGACAATTTTCCCTGTCCTGTGTCAAAGATGTAGACAGATTTTTCGTTCAATAAGCTAATGCCGCTTTACTGGTGAAAGTACTAATTCACGAGTCTTAGTCAGTTGATACCTTAAAGTCAACCTACTGGATTTTTAAAGCAGATATTTTACGCGACGTATTTGGTAAGAACGACATTTCTTTCTCTATTTTTAACCCTTAAAAGGGCTCGCTGCTTTTCAAACAAAAGCTGTTTTAGATACTCAGACCCAAACAGAGACGTTACGAATAAGGCTTGTTAAGATAAAAATTTATTCTTGTGGATGCATGGGGAGTTCGTTAACATTTTAAGTGAAACTCACGTTTTGCTCTTAAATTATAACGAAATTGAAGTCTCTTTTCATCATGTTGGTTACACAGAGAATGAGTAATTATTCCCTTCTGGTATCGCGTTCCAAGTTCCTAAGCTATCGAGAAGTATCAATGTTTCAACATTGTATGATAAATCTCACATAATTTAGTACTAGTTAAAGAGTTTAATTTGAGGATTTTTAAAATGAAAAGAACATTTGTATTTAATAGGAGAAATAGGCATTATAGATATGAAAATACTTTCTTATTCCAAACTTATTAGTAATATATTACCATATTATTTAAATTTTTTAAGTGCATAAAAGAAAACAAACGAATACACCATTGTAGTGCCAATTTTTACCTTTTTCGGATTATTGCCGTTGAAATTGTTTGCAAAATTTGAAATTGAAATTGCCGTTGAAATTGGCGAAAAACTGTGTATTGTATTATTAAATTTTCTACACCATAACGTCAAATTTTTGAGCACAGGCCGAGCCGGGACTAAATGCTATTTTTTTTTCTTTTGGAGATTTAAACCTGTAAACGTTCTCAGGATAAATGGCATAGTATTTCAGTAAATAAGGATGTTTTCTACAAATTTTCTAATAAACACTTTTAAGTGATTCAGTAAAGTAAGACAAGTCGTCATAAACTGCGCTAGCTTAACATATTATTGCAAACAGCTTTAAATGGGGGGCCGGAATTTTACTTTCGACAACGTAATTGTGAGGGTCTACGAGTTGATACATACATACATACATACATAGGTGGTTTGCAACCAATCTCTAGAGACATAGATAACAATAGTGAAACGAACAAATGCTGGTGGACGAACAAAAGAAGCTAACGAGAGAACTATTGTTTATGTCCACCAGCATGGCGGCGATGACGTAACATGAAAACCACCTATATAACTTTATTTATCCTCGGTAAAATCTTCAGTATATTAAAAAGTGACAAAAAATTAAAATATATATACACTTCATTCACTGTTTTACAAGATTACCGAGTGGGAAAACGATGATTGAAATAATCGGTTTATTTCCCTTTTAAATTGCCCTATTGACTTGATGTTTCTTACATCTTGTTGTAAGGTATTCCAGAATTGAGCCCCGCTGTAGCTAAAGCTACGCTTTAGATAATTGGTGCGTTGCTTGGGCAATGTTAGTCCTGCAAGTACACTTAGTAGTACTATAAGTATGAATTTAACCGCGTTACGGCCTAGCAAGTGCCTAGCAAGTGCCTAACAAGTGCCTAGCGAGTGCCTAGTCAAGGACGTCACAATATGCCTTCCAGGGACCGTTTTCACGAAAGCATCCTAAGTCCAAAGAGCCTCCTAAGATATAACTTAGGAGATAACTGGTATTCACGAAGACCTCCTATTTTAAGACATGTCTTATTTTTTCGACTGCGTGTCGCCAAATGCTCATTACAGGCGACACGCAGTCTAGCAATCAGTTGAAGCATTGAAGATGATTTTGCGATTGTTTCTGTTTGTTACATGGAATAATGGTTTCTAAAATGGATTTCATCGGCTGTTTTCAAAACTAAACATAATATATTTCAAAACTAAACACCCTCCCATGCGCAAACCTTTTTTCAAATTAAGATGCTCAACTCAACACAGGGCCACAGGCCCCCATGGACAAAATAATACCACTAACTCAAAATTAACTACGAACTATCCGCACGGATCCGCTCGTTAAGATAAAGGGTCACTGTTTATAGCTAGCGAATTTGAAGGTTTCAAGTGAACCGTTTTGTCCAGAGCGAATAGCTGTAGTTTTGGCAAAATTCACGATCTCGTCACTGAATTTCGAAGACAGTAGGGGGCTTGGAAAGTTTACGGCAGAAAATTTTTATAAAGCAGAATTTCTCCGATCTAATTTCATATTTGTGACTTATGCGCCGATCAATTCGAAACATCAACATCCCCCCCCCCGGGCAATGCCCCGGGCATTTGAACTTTTGAAGATCGACTTGTTCAAATTCCCGCCCCGTTGGGCCAAAATTGCATTCAAATACCCCACCCTAGCACTGGATTTGACTGTCAAATGCCCCTCCTAACGATAAAATGTTTTTAGTGAGATTAAAAAATACACTTTGCATTCACTTTTTCTGATTTATTCTAGCTATTGTTTTCCTCGAGAATATACTCAACTGTTCCGCGTATACTTTGCAACTGATATTTCACGGCACTCCTGTGGTTGTCTTGGGGATTTACTTTTCGATATTTTTTTATTTGAGTAATTTCTCGTGTGATCAACAAATATTGCAAAAATATTTAGCAACGCGGTTGATTCATTTTTGGAAGCGTTAATTTCCACGAGGTGAAAATTTATTATTCTAAACGCGTTTTATATCAACTGACAAATGTTTCCTTAAAGAATTTTCTGTTTGAGAGAGTTCATTTTGCAGTGTTTTTTTCTTTCAATCAATGGCCGTTTAAAATCTGCCTACATTTAATAGACTGGCACAGGACTGGCAATGCAGTCAGCCATTTTGACTTCGAAATCTAAAACGCGTTGAATGGCAGTTGAATTTAACTTTTCATACAAACCTTCAAAAACACTGCAAAGCTTTGTCAGCCCATTTTACTAGCCATTCACTAACAAAAACGATATTTTCCCCTTTAAATTGCTCCATGTTGAATCTGAACTGCTACCGCATGTGTTTGATAGGCGCCGGCCAAAAAAATATATTTTGAACACTTCCGGTTCAAATTCCCCACCCCACCCAGGCAAAGTCAAATTCCCCACCCCTGGGATGGCCTTTCATATCAAATTCCCGACTCCCCGGGCACAGAAAATGTTCAAATACCCGGGGCTTGCCCGGGGGGGGGGATGTTGATGTTTCGAATTGATCGGCGCATTACTTGCCAATAGAAGTTAACAGAAAAATTATAAGCGAAATCTATTTCCGGAGCGAAAATCAATATGAGAATCTAAGGGAGATTGCGTCTTAAGATTGACGACCGGGCTATTTTTGAATTTTAACAATTCTCAAAAACAGTATTACGCGACCGTCTGCACAGATGCTGCACTGTTTATTTAGTTTTTGTTGGTTTGTAGCTGTAATTATTTTTTCATTACCATTAAGGTTGTGACTTTAACTTCGAAATAGTCTAAAAAGCAATCTAAAACATTTTTCAGAGCTCTCTAACGTCATAATGTCAGCATACCAATCAATTAATATATATCTTGAAAGCTATTGGGTAAAATCATGACCACTTATGTTTGTTGTCGGACGGACAAACTCATAAAATGCTGTAGGGGTTGTGTGGTTGTCTTGAATTGTTTTAGTATTACAATTAAACCGTCTGTTTTTAACTTGGAATCATGAATAAACTGTACTTAAAGGAACTTTTTCAGCACATGATCTTTTGAGTTGTTTCAGCTTGGTGTTTTAGTAACACATTCAATTTATATGATGGACAAATGACCGTAATTAAACGAAATCGATGCTTGACGTAACAGGTGAACTTTGTCCATAAATTTCCGTTTAGACCTTCCAATGTGTTAATTCGGGGTTAACAAGAAAGACGAAGTGCTGGGTCCTAATTAAATAAAGCTGGTTTCAAGCTACGCAAAGTTAACATTGCTACGCTGTGGTAAGTCTAATACTGAATTCCGAATTTAGTAGTAGATCATGTCGGTTTGCATAATCAATAAAAAACGTTTTTTTATTCTTCGGCGAGGGAGCGTTTATATCATTACCTGCAAATTTAAACAAAAGAAAAAACGTCACGGCACAATTCATGGATTCTCATGATATTTACTTAAAAAATAAAACCCGCAAAAAACAATTGGTCACCCAAGGGTGATGGTGTTCGAAAACAAGTTATTTCGTTATATATTTGGTGGCGTTTGGCAATATAACATGGAAATTAGGAAAGCTAAAATTCTTGACCACTAACAGAAGTCCACAGGGAAGACTGACTATGGTGTAATATTTTTATCAGCGAGTTTAAGTATCAGAATCAGTGAACACATTTACAAAGTGTATAACAACGTATTAAACAATAAGGAAAAACATTAAAACTTTGAATACGAGGACGCTGTGTTGATTTTCGATCGCGAAACAACCGCTTAAAGTTATGTTTCCGGACAAACTAAGCAGCAAACATGACAGTGAGAAATTGCTCGAAACTAGCTTGGCTTTTACAATAGCATTTAAGATATTTGGAGTAAAGTTGGCCATTTCAATTTTTTAACAAGCCGTATCGGTGGATTTGACTCTTGAATACCGTGACAAAAAATGCCTTGTTTTTACCTTTGTGTCACTTTTGTTTGGCGCTCTAAAATTTAGTAGTTTAATTTTTATAGGATTTATTTCAGGAAGAAATCTTACTCTTTCAATAAGTATGACTTATTTTGCACCAGGCGATGTGCCAAGACTGCGATTGTGATTGTGGCCTGTCAATTTCGCCATTTTCAATTTTCAGTTTAGTTTGGAGAATTTTATTTTATTATTATGACTGAATCACGATTTAGAGCTGCCTACTCACTGTCGCAAATAACAAACCAACTTCGGTCTCAAGTTCACATACGAGTTTAGGGAGCAGTTAATGTCACATTAATTCACTGGCAAGTTTCTTTCAGTTATAGATCTTAAGGAAACTTCTTTGTTGTGCAGTAGAGGCAATAGTTAGATGGACGGGATGTATTTATAGCTGAATGAAACTTGCCAGTGAATATGATGTGAAATTAATGTAACGTATTTTGTAAATTTATCGACCGATGAAAAATTCTCGACCGATTAAAATTTTTTCAACTGATGAAAATTCTCGACCAATTTAAATTTATGCGAACGGTGGTCTATGAATTTGCATTTCGCTTATTAAGGTAAAATGACATCTGGACTTTGTCATGAGACTGAACGGTAAAAATACTCTCGGCCACTTTTATCTACTGTGGTTTGATAGATACCCACTCCCTGCGAAGATTGGTTAAAAATTATATGGCAAATATAGTTTTGGAACTGATTCTCTGAATTTTGATTGATAAAACTGAAAAGCGCGCTCTTTTTGCCAGTCAATTTGCAAGGGCAGCGCCGGTTCTTTTGACGTTGCCGACTGGTCAACAAACGACAACAACAATACAACAGCATTGTGGATAAATATCATATGTTGTGCAATAGAGGCAGTAGTTAGATGGACCGGATGTTAAATCGAATTTTATCATATTATTGCTAAATTATAGCTGTAACTTTTCGCAAAGTTTCATAGCCATCGCGTTAGAGCCGAAAAAGCTAGTTATGAACGAAAGTTTTCCATAGACGAGTGCGCCCGAAATAATTACAACGGAGCCACCTGCAAATAACAACGGAGCCACCTGTAAAATGTTTAGAAAATCTTCTGCAGGAAAAGCTTTCGACTGCACGATTTTGGTATATATATATAGTTCCACCTGAAGAAGGCCGAAACATCGACTGAAATAAACAGCCGGAACAGTTAGAAGTTTGTTTCTATGTCACATCTTCGTACACTTAACTACTAATTTACATGGAAGCACCGTATCCAACGTGGATCCTTCTACTGGGAGTCATTCGTTTGGTCAACCATTTTTATCCTGCTAACCGTACATCCTGTGCCCAAGTTCAGGAGTTGCCATAAAGCCATTATGGTAACAACCGGGAGGGCACATTGTATACATAATTGTATATA